>BPLR01009979.1:0-289428 GCA_021605095.1 Caerostris extrusa
AAAACAGTAATATTTGTAAAAAGAAATTTGAAATTTTTGTCTTTATACATAATATAAACAATCAAAGGAAATAATACTTTGCTTTGTTACCTATTTTTATGCCTATATAAGAACTGGTCATAATAATCTGCATTGCTTAAAATATTTTATAGACTTCGAAAGCATTCAAATCGAGCAGATAAAGAAAGAAAATTTACAGCAAGATCAAATAGAAAAATTGTGTCAATATTTGGTAAGTAAATTTAATAAATATTCTCTTCAAATACGATTGATTTTGAACTATGTAAAGTTTTAAATCTATTCTGTGGGGATGTTAAATAAATTACGTCCTGTGAAGGCATGAAACATTTGTTCAAATTTCCGTCCTATAATATATTTTATTTCTATTGTAAAATTTATATATATATTATAATTTCGTCAAGTGAGGGAAATTTCTCCTATGATAGATGTTTTAAAGTTAGGCCTCAATTCCAACAGTGTGCGAATCAAGATACTATAGAGTTTGCTGACATGTAAAGAATTAAATCTTCAACTCATCAACGTTTAACATTTTTTAATATCTCTAAAACTTGTCTACGAATGAAAAGGCCAGTTTTTTGCTTGAAGTGTACCATTTACGATCATTCATTGGAGCATTGGGAACTATTAGCACATTCACCAAAGCACTTGATTAAATAAAACCATTGAAGTTGGCGAGCGAAGGAAGCCTTTCTTAGTAGTAAATAACGGAAGCGTAGTTTCGAGATTTAAAATATTATTTCAAATTTTTCTCGGCTTACTTTGTATTACCTTTTTTTATCGTATAATTAAATAAATATATATACTATAGTACAAAAATGTGAATTTTGATGAAAAACAATTTTCATAGAAATATTTGAGCTAAAACTGCTTCTAAAAATACGTATCATACGCTTCTATCGATAATATATATTTTAATCTTCAGATGAATGACAGTTGTGTGAAGTCAAGTCTGCTGAAAATGAAAAGTCTGACACTACTGTTTAGAAACATATTTTTACGTCATTAGTTTTATTTCTGGTTTAAATTTATTTAAAAGACTTTTTACTTTCGTTATTTTTATATTGTTCGTATAGAATTAATGATTTATTAAAAATTTTAAAAAATAGTTTCGTATTTTTTAAAAAATGAATGTATTTACATTTTGTATTAGTAGACGAAAGTAACAACAAAGGAACTTGCAATATTAACCATTTTTTAAAAAAATATTATGCTGCTTGTGAATTAATATTTTTTCTTCAAAATTTAATAGTTAATAATTTGAAAATTTATGTAGCTTCTTTCAAATAATAATCGTTCAAAAAATCTTAATTATATTGAATATATTAACACGAAAACTTCATGGTATTAACCGATTATTAAATAACAATCACTTATTTATCTAAATATTGATAGATCAGCTCTTAGACATTACACTTATTTGTACATTATAAATTTTATACTACTTCCTAACATTAGAAAATAGAAATTTTTGATGTCACTGGTAGATGAGAATAGACTTAATATTCCATTGCCTTTATAGGCAAAATAGGAATCAATTATATATCTTAAAATCCTACTTGAATTCAGATAGCCAATGATTATAGTATATGACCTTCCAGAAGTTCTTTTTTTTAAAGAAAGTATTTCATGCAAAATATGACTTTTATAGGCCACTTTTTGTCAAACAAATGCATCATTATTAATAGCAATTAAAGTATTCTCAAAAGGGGGATGATCGAAAAGTAGCGCAACTCGTACAAAAATATTTTTATTACAAAAATACTTTAAAATGAATCTAACTACTAACACGACTTAAATTGAAAGAGGAATTGTTTAAGAATCAAAAATGATTAGAGAGAAACCGAGGACTATAGGGACAGAGTCCTTTCGAAACGTGGAGGTCAGCAAAAATTGAGATACGAGAAACGGCATTGTCTTATTAAACATGTAACAAGTTTATTCAACCAGCAAAAGCACTAAACTTCAAGTAATGCAATAAACTGTTTTAATATTCGTTACAGATCTTTTTACACTGGGCCTACTATTATTTCATGGGACACAGCTCACTCAGATACCAATTTTTGATGATTATAGAGGACCCTCGTAAAAACACATGCGGAGTTTGAGCTTCATATTCCTGCTGTTCACATATCCGCTATGATGAAACAGTTTTATCCATAAAAGTAATGAATTAAGTTTTCTACTCCACTGGTGTCAACAAATGATATCGGCTACCACCATTAGCACAGCCACTTAAGCTGAGGAGAAACTTTCAATTCTTGAATGACACAAACAGCACAAAGATAAATATGAAACTCCTTCACTGCGTTTTGTAACTGAATGAGAAGCCAGCTTTCTCACACCCTTTGTTGGTGACTGCAACATTTTATTTCAGACTTCGTCCATTTTGTCAAGACTCAAATAACCAGGCAGCCACTTCGCTTCTTATCGTGAACGCTTGCAGCTTCTAGAAATCGGGTTACCAATCGAAAAATCTGTCTAGTTAGGTTCAGAAACATTTGGAAAAGTATCTTGAAATGCTGTAATAACTTTCAATACAAAAAGCGTTGAAGTAATACTCATTCATAAAAAAATATGTTCCCCGTGGAAAAACTAATCTTGATCTTGTACAAAGGCTTCTTAAAACTATTTGTCTTAAATAGCAACCGAAGTTTTCAATGAAATATTACTAGTAAAAGTATAGTGATGCAGTTTATTGAAATACTTTACATCAATGTCCTTTTAGACCTTTCCCAATTTAAGTCTTGAGAAACGCGACTTTTCGATTACCCTGCATAAATAGTGGCATTTTGATTGCAAAACAAGTCGGGTGCGATTAAAATTTATAATTTAAAAAGTTTTTAAAGCAGATATTCTTGTTTAAATTCTTTCTTAAGCTGGTTTTATTTATGCTAAAACTTTTGGTGCACTGTTTTAATTTTTATATAATCATTATTTGAATTTCAAAATGTTTTTTAAATACTAAACTGTCAAATATTTATTATTAAATGTTATTCACTTCAGCTAGATCAAATTAATTTGAGAAATGCAAATTCAGTTCTTGGGCTATGAAGTGATAGATAAATATTAAATCATTTGCTGTGGATTATGGAGTATAATAGGAGAAACTAAATCTTATAAGTATATACATGTACATTATGTTACTTTTTCCATTAATTTACAAAAGATGACATGCATTGCAACACTAAATCAAATTTAATTTGCAGTTCTTTTAGAAAAACAATCTAGTTTCAAAATACTTGTGTATCAAATTTTACAATATCAGAATGTTTTAAATTAATGCATAAGATGTTTGAAATGTTTATTCTACCATTATCATTATGAAAGAAATACTTTATATAACTTTCGTTTTTTTTTTTTAATCTTTAGTTGGATCCGAGATTTAATGATTTATTACAAGTAGTTTCGAATTAAATATAAAATGTGCTTATTGTATATTCATGACCAATATGTTTTGTATCATCTTTGGAATTTCAATAGCATACATTTGGTTGCTCCAACCAGTCATGTCTTATAAAATCGCTCCTTATAAATACACATATTGTACTTATCAGGAGGGCAAAGGTAGTATCATATTATATAGCAAATTAAGAAAAGTTGCAAAATATAGTATAAGGTAATGATAAAAATATGAATAATGAAATAAATCTTGCATAATGTATTAAGTTGGATTCGCACTCCTCAAAACATAAGCCAATCAGAACAAAGAGTGGCCAGGAGATCAGGTTTGTGATTGGCTACGTTTTGCATCAAATGGGAATCCAGCTTAATAAGCTTAAAGCCTAAAATAATATCCTTAAGTATTCTTGTTAAAATCTTTTAGATATTCTTTCTAGATACACAAACATAAGGCATGAATTTCTTGATATATCCAAATGGCAGATTAATTAAATTTTATATTTCAATCAGAAAAGAAAAACACACAGTAGATAACATTGATGAGACTATTTTATTGGGGATGTAAAGTATACAAATTGAATTTAAAAAAAAAATATACCAATTTCAATTAAGCAATTGAAAATATTTTTCCAAAAGTAGGGATGATACAAACATGCCTAAAAATGCTTTGTACAAACCAAATGAAATTATTCAAATCTTACATTCTTTTTAAAGAAGAAAGTTAACATACTTTCCACCGTTTAGATGAAAAAATGTTCATAAAATGATGCATTGAACGATGAACTAAATCTATTCCACAAATTGTGTGTTTAATAATTGATTTGAATTATCGAAATAGCATTTGTTAAGTTATTTTTAGCACATAGATTACAGTTTCGTACTGACAATACAACAAATGACACAGCATGGTAACACAGAAGATTTCAAAATTTGCCTGGACTAACACTGAAAATACATCTAAGATGAATCATAAACAGTCTAAAACATCAAATTCTATCAACCCTTTCAAAGGTTGGTTTTCAGGCTTTTAATAACAGAAAACAGAGGACTGCGGATGTAGAATATTTGTGATTTTCAAGTTGCATAGAGAGCCAAGTGTTTATAACCAATTTCGGACGGTTAGGTTTATTTTATTCTTTTCTATCGTTTATATCTACTTGAAGTTGATTTGTTCATTAGAAAGTGGTGATAAACTACTTTGTTTTATTTAAATAAAACAGTTTTACCGAATTTTTTAATAAATAAAAATTTTGTTGGTATAACACATTTTGCATCTCTATCGCACTTATAAATACACATAAAATAATTTGTTATAGATTTCCCTTCTTTGAAACAATATCCAAACTATTCTTTTCTTGTATGATTAGAGAAAAAAAGTAGGTTTCAATAGAAATAACATTAAAGCTGTTTTTTAAAAATGTGAAAATTATAGTCTTAAGAGTGACATTTTTTTTTTTAGTCACAAAATATTCAGTAAATTCAATTTTGCCGAGATGGATCCTAATTTAAAACTTTTTCTGCAGGTACAAGTTGATTGGCAAATCAGAAATTTTTTTTGCAACACATATGGTAAAACAATATCCAAAGAAAATTTGTATTTTGAGCTTAGTTTATAGCAATCTTTGTGGTCAAAAGTGAAACACCATGTTTCTCAACCAATGGTAGTCATCTATTAACATCTGAAATGTAATTTAAATGGTCTTGATTGTTCTTGCCAGGTAGGCAGATTTCAACTGCACATATACAATCGAGTGACTTTGGAAATGGTTGCTTCATTGAAACCTGCCAAAATAAATTATTAGATTTGAATACTAAACTCCTGGGTAGCAAGATAAATTTAATTCGAACAACGCACCACGATGTTTCGCTTTTAGACAAAAAGTGTATAATCTGAAGAGAATGTTAATTGCTACTATGTATGAACTAAATGATTAAAAAAAAAAATGCAAACTGATTTTCAATGCCAGAAGTTTGCAATATATAAATAAAATAAAATACAGTAACTTTATTTAATCTAGCACGTTCGGGCTAAGATCATGAGTGGATTATCGAGAGTCAATACAGTTTAAGAAAGATAAGATTAAAACCAGTGCTTTAAGTACATATTTAATGTGCTTACCCACATTCTGAACTCAATACAATAAATATGATTGCGAAAACATTGTGATTCATGATCGACAAATGCCCAATTAAAGAGGTTGCATTTTTTATTTGCCATTTTCTAAATATAGAAGTGATAAATTTGCAGTTTACTGTAATATCAAATTAAGTTGACACTGAATTAAACAAATGCACATAATCAATATATAACCCAAAATATGTTTTGTTTTTAAAATAGTCATGAATGTATAACAAATGAGTTTCTTTTTTCAATGCAAATATAAAGTTAGTTATTTTAAATTCTTAAATACTGTTTCATATTAAAACGTAAAATATTTTGCAACAAAAAATCAATGTTTAAGTTATAAACTTCAACTTACGATTTAAAATAAATTTCTAAAATGTTTAACAGAAAGTAAATTATTACGATTCATTAATAATAAAAAAAAAAACTGTTATTTAGAAGTGATTATAGAATTGTTCCTTGAGGCGAGAAATAGAAAGAAAAATATGCTTAAAACTTTTGGCATTGAACACAAATACATTAAATTTCGAACAGATGACAGTGATGGAGGGTAGCATCCACAATCTTCTTGCATGATACAATCAAGGTTATTATTTAAAACAATGTTAATATATGAATTCTTATCTATGGATACGGGTTACTACAAAACAGATAAAAATTAAATTTACAACAATTATTAAATGATACAAATAAGTGATGACTTCGGATTCTTTGACTGAATCCTCCCTTCAAGAGGAATGCTGAAAAATAAAGATTTCAAAATTTTATTTCTGTCGATTATATACAATATGATTTTGCAATATCTTGCCTGATTAATAGGATTAGGCTCAAGCAATTTAAAAAGTGAAAAAAAGGATAACAAATTGGAGTTTAAATCTAACAGAAATTGGTATTTAAATATGAAAACTTCTTGGTAGTGGTGTTTTTGTTATGCAAAAATCTGCTTTTACCTCTTATTGCCAGCTTGATGAAGATTCCGCTCCGCTTTCTTTCCTTTTTTTGTCTTGACTTCTGGTCGCTAGCTTTTGATTTGTCAAATCTAAAATAATTGCAAGATATAAATAGAGCATATAAAAATTGATATGAATTAAATTTTTTGGTAAAAAAATTTCCAGTACAAAATTTGCATTTATTAAATAATAAAGCTGAGCGATGGTTCTTCACTCAAGAATTTTATTTTCCCCAAAGTGGTCAATTAACTTTGTTAGAGGGGCAAGAGACATATTGAAAAGTTTGGGTTCACTAAGAATTGTCTAGTTCTAACTCTCTTCTGCGATGGGAAACGTGAATAAATCACTAGTCACCAAGAGTAAAAAGCCTTCTCTGCTAAGCATCTGAATATAGTTGGAGGTATCAATTAGATCCTAAAAAAGAAGCACTGCAGCTTTTGTGGCTCTTGGGCAACATTAGCTACGCCTCCTAGTAATAGAAACTTTGTAATTAGTGCTGTAAACTGCATACCCCAATTCTAGACATTTGCAGCCATCGAGACAAACCAACTGACATAATCGTACAGACGATGGACTGATATGAAAATTCATTTTTAGCTGCTAAAAATCAATTCATTATAATATGCACTGATGGAAAAAAAAAAATTCCAACGCCAAGAAAAAAATTATTGCTGGCTGTGGATGATACTGATCTCATAGGCCAAGGTAATATGTTGACACTCTGCAGAGCACGTTGCAACAGCGGTATGAGGGCGAGCGTTATCTTGTTGGAAAACTCCCCATAAATGCTGTTCATGAATGGCAGCACTACAGGCTGAATTATCAGACTGACGTACAAATTTTCAGTCAGCGTGTTTGGGATAACCACAAGTGCCCCTGCTGTCATAAGAAATTGCACCCCAGGCCATGATTCCAGGTGTAGGCCGCAGACAGTATGGTTGCAGGCGTTCCCGTGGCCTCCTTCTGACCAGCACACGGTCATCACTGGCACCAAGGCAGAACCTGCTTTCATCCGCAAACCCAACAGATATCCACTCCGTCCTCCAATGAGCTCTGTCTTGACACCACTGATATCGCAAACGTCAAGGGCTTGGAGTCGGTGGAATGCACGCTACAGGGCGCCTGGCTCGGAGCTGTCCTTGAAGTAACCAATTTCTAACGTTGTGTCACTGTGGTACCAACAGCTCGAATTTCTGCCGCAGACACAGTATGATGCACCGCAGCTGTACGCCGACTACGGCGGTCTTCCCTCTCAATTGTGCCACGTGGCCTCCCGGTCTTCTTGAGGCAGTCCCATCCCTTGACCATTGCTCCCAACAATCATCCACAGTGGACACATTCCGGCCAAGTCTTTTCTGCAATATCGCCGAAAGAAAATCCATCTTCTCGCAGCCCTATTATACGTTCTAGTTCAAAATCGGTGAGCTGTTGATAATGGCTTCTTCGTCTTCTTAAAGGCATTCTTGGCTAACATCAACTCAATACGTCAAATTTCAAAGCCCAATAACGCTCACGAACTTTACGGCACGCATTTAAAGCAAACCTGATTTGCAAGTTCCGAGTAGCACTACACTTATGCGAAAATTGAAACAATGTCATCTTAAGATGCATAAACACGCCTACCAAATTTCGTGTATCTAACACAAGTCTTTCTTGGTGTTGGGATTTTTTTTTTTTCCGTCAGTGTATATATTAATTTTACTTACAAGAAATAGTCATCATTAGATATGATATGTGTGTTTGTTTTCAATATGCTCACCAACCGTAATTCATAATACCTATTATTAACTGTAATGTAATGTTTTGACAAAAATGTTCACAATTTTTAAAGATTTCAGTAATTGTCACTTTTAGAATAGAATAAAACGATTTTCTCATTCATGTAATCATAAAAATAAAAAAGTGATACTTAGCTTAAACCTACACTGGAAAAAAATTTTGAATAATATCAGCTAGACCAAAGCTAAAAAGTATTAATTTGTTTAAAAGATTTTAATATTACCTTCATGTACATTAAATTACAAATTTAAAAAATAATGAAAATCAGATTAAATCATGCATACTTCATTATCACAAATAACTCATAAATCTAAACTTTCATACAAATCAAGAATGTTACATTTCCATAAGTTTCTAGCAGAGTTTAATATTATCAGGACTGTTGCACTATATTTTTACAAAGAAATTGGCCTTTTTGTTTCAAGAAAAAAATGATAATACTCATTCAAACTCAGAACCAAAATTAGAGATGATTAGTTCCGTGCGATATGCAAATGCGACTAACTATTTTCTCTTAAAACTTTCATTTAACAGAACAGTAGGAAGAATCAGACGATTCCCTACATTGAATAAAAAATTTCGTTTATTTTAATCCTCAATTCTATTTTAAATCTACTTTGAGAAATGTGTGCATGCAAAATGAAGTATATTGAAAAAAAAAAAATTACTGTAAGCATTTTACATGGTCAATGTAGCTTGAATTTAAAAACTAGGCAAAAGAATGATTAATCTGTATATTCTACAGAACAAGCTCATATACAATAAAAAATTTAAGTCATTTTTAATAAATCTCACCTTAGTCCCACTATCAGAGGGGTTTAGACGAGGTTTTTAAAATATGGATGTACCTTACCTTATATTCGGAAATATACATTATAAATAAGCCGAGAAAACAATTTACCAACGTTTAATACCCATATATAAGTCAGCATGAAAAAAAAAAAAAATTCCTGCAACATTTATTATTACGATATTGTATTTCTGGTGTATATTTTGGAATTTTTCTACCATCCGATTTTTCATTTTAGCAACGACACAACAAAACAGAAATATAACCAATTCCGAAACTAAAACGACTCATTTTAATAAAATGATTAACTCATTTCACAACTTAGGAAACAGAAACTACCGAAATAAAAATGTGCTTTATTTAGCCATATTTTGTGATTTATCACTTGAGCCCGGCTAACGGAAAAGTATCTACGTTTTTGCGAGATTGGCGACTTTGTACTTAAAATATTCTCGGTTTATACACGGAAATATACAATCAGAAATATTTACAAATAATATACACTATGTGGAAGAAAGTGACGGGACACGACACGATAACGACATAAACCCATATTTATTAAAAGTAATAGGAGGTAGGGCCTCCTTTGGCTGCGATCACAGCTGCTACCCTTCTGGGCATGCTTTCCACTAAATTAGCCGTAGTGGCAAGAGGAAGTTCCATAGTTCAGGCTTGCTTTTGGGGAGTGGCGTGCAGGCCCTCAACCGACGGTCCAATTCGTCCCAGAGATGTTCAACTGGGTTAAGATCAGGCTCTGCGCCGGCCACTCCATGCGTTTAACGTTGTTGTTCACATACCAATCAAGAGTCCTCCTTGCAACATGGCATGTTGCGTTGTCGTCTTGATACCAGCAATCATCCATACCGTACGTTGCCCACAAGGTAGGAAGGACATATTTGATTGTCGAGAATATCACAGTATCTATCGGCATTCATCGCACCATCAACCTTCACCAGTGGGCCAGCCCCATACCATCAATCCTCCTTCACCAAACTTTACAGTTGGGACGACACACTCGGGCAAAAGGCGTTCTCCTGGTAAACGCCATACCCAAACACGTCCATCGGAACGGAAAAAGGGTAAATCGTGACTCGTCACTCCAAAGGACACGTTTCCAGTCCACCAGAGTCCAAGTACGGTGGTCTTTGGCCCATCGAAGGCGCGCTTTCTTGTTGATTTTCGTAATCAAAGGCTTATGGGCCGCCGAACGTCCAGTGTAACCTAACTTATGGGCCTCGATACGAAGAGTCTTGGTCGAAACGGCCACCTGTGGCTTGTCTAAACTCAGTAGCGATGTTATCCATGGATGTTTGACGGTTACTTCGAATCTCCCTGCCGAGCACCCACCGGTCCCTGCTGGTGAGAACTGTAGGTCGTCCACTTCGGGGTTTGTTCTGACAGTGTCCCTCAGTCTTGTAGCGACACACAACACGTGCTAAAGTTGATTTTGAGCAGTTACGGAGACGGGATATCTCCCTAATTGACACTTTGTCAAGATGCAATCCAACCAACACACCTTTCTCGAACTCAGACAACTCTTCCCGTGGCGGCATCTTGACAAAAAACAACATCTTGACAAAACAACAAAACAACACAGAGTATTTATAGGATATGGCTGACACGCGATACCTATTATTGCGCATGTGTCAGTTGTATTGTCGACTTTTTTTTACTTTTCGAGGGTGTTCCGTCACTTTCTTCCAGATAGTGTAGTTGAGTTATTAATAGTGTGCATTGAAGTTGGAAGATGATGGCAAACCTTCAGACCGTTGCAACTGAAGTTTAAGCTAGAAAAAAAAAACTCTGTACAATTGAAAATTCACAGCTCTCGTGATTTTCTTTATACACTACTGATAAACATCCAGCACAAATATGTGTTAGTTTAAATATTAATTCTAATTCTAGAAAGAATACAAACCTTTTCTGTCTTCATAAAAAGCATTTTTGATTAAAATAAATTTAATTCCAACGCAATAGTTGACAAAGTTTTAATTGATTACCAATATGTTCACAACAGTAGATCACATAAAGTAAGCTAGCATTTAAGAAATTTACTTTCTTAACTTAACTCTGCTAATTCATGTACCTAAGAGATAGCAATTTGAATACCATTTTTCTGAAATTAATATTAAAAAACAAATTAAAATGTTTCAGTTCCAGTGTTTGTGCCCTACGACTAAAAATTAGTTTTCTTGTTTAAAATAATTATTAAATTTTTTAAATAAAATAGTTACATACAAAAAATATATATTCTAAAAGTTTACAGTCCATTTACAGCTTCAGTAAAATAAATTTAATATTATGTTGAATCGATTTTTATCTGAATAATTTCAAATAAAAAATCACTATCATAATAATATCACAATTAATTAATTGTTAAGTTCTGTAGTATCCAAGGGCCCCTTTAATTGTTCTGCAAAAGTTAAAATGGACCCTTGGCCAAAGTATTAAAAACAAAGCATTAAACTATTAAAGATTTTTAAAACTTAAGTTTTACTTTTCTAAGAATAACAGCATTTTATTACTTCATATAACAAAATATGGATTTAAGATATAGAATATTTTTATTTCAAAAAATAAGTTAAAAATTATAAAATTAAGACCACTTTTTATGATATATTTTCATAAATTCAATGGAATAATTTACTTCTTATAAATTAGTTGCTGGCATATAAGATGCATTTTTTAATAAGTCCAAAAAGTGTCTTATACACATTAAATTTTGTTACCTTCATTCCTGGAAATTTTCTTTTTACCAAAATGTAAATTTTACAAAGGATATTTTTATATGAAGATTCATATTTCGATACAGAAGTTGTGCATCTCCATTTAATTCTGGAGGTGAATTTCTGAGTTTAGATAGAAAAAAAAGACTATAAGATGGGCATTTCTCTCATAATAATATTAAATGATTGTTGAAAATGAACTAATTTATTAATTTTATTTGAAATATTATAAATTCAAAATATTAATATTTCTTGCATGTAAAACATGTGTTTAAAAATGGAGGTGTCTTATGTGTTAAGAAATTTAGCAATTTCTAAAAATATGTTGACTATTCCTAAAAACATCTTTATTTTAAAAATTATTACTGGATCTGACAGCGAAGGAAAATATTTAAGCTTTCTGACCAGGGAAAAATTCTGAAGAACTTCTGGTAATAAAATAAATAATTCAGTTTTGTGAAATATTTTTGCAATAACTATTTATAGTAAGTATTGCTTGATTAAAATTTCAAGATTTTAAAAGATAATAGAATTAAGTACAATATCCTTTATTAAAAGTATTAGTGAAATTACTATTGGCAAGAATCTATAGTGAGTTTTATATGAAAATTTCTAAAAGCAATGTATTTATAACTTTTCATCTGGGAACTAAAGAAAAATTTTAAATGATCATTTATACAGAATCTACAACATAAGCACTCATTTCACTAAATCGTAGCTTACTCCCACAATATGGTAAACCAGCATCTTAAATAATAAGCTTCTTAAAGTAATCAAAATAGTCTTGAAAAAATTAAGGTCTAGAATTACTAATTAAGAACAAAGTTCAATTCAAACAAAATATAATGATAAAAAAAAAAAAATAATAAATACCCTTTGAAATTATTAATTCAATTTTTCAATAAAATGAAGTAAAAAGCTTAGAGAAGCAGATTTTAAAATTAAATTTTCTAATACATATAGGCATCCAATTATTCTCAACATTACAAAAAAAAAAAAAAAAAAAATAATAAACAAAATATTTTTAAATGCATGGATTATAAGAAGAGAAAAAGAACTAATAAAAAATTAGAAATTAAAAAAATTTTACTACAAAAAGTAATGTTAAGGCATATGGTATGCTGAAAATAATAAATATTGTTTTTGATAATCATTTATTTAAATACCAAAATATTCTCAGTTATACATACAATATTTTGTGTTGGGTAATGACTGCAAATCATAAGAATAACATCCATTGAAAGCATAAATTTTTAATGTAGTTAATTTGAAAAATTTAAAATAAGACATTATATATTTAAATCGGAAATGTAAAACATTGAACGTCCTCATTAAGATACTATGTAATTTGCAGTAAAAATGTCAAATGCACACTTAGATAATCGTCATCTGAAAATTGAAAAGATGGTCTAAAAGTAAAAGAAGTTGGTGTTTTTAAAATCGAAAAAAAGTTAACAAGAATTGACTCTTTTTGCAATATTACATTCTCAAAATGCAGCATCTATATTTTACACTGCTAATCAGATGTCTCTTTCCCAACCACAATTAATTCTTTCAGACATCTAAATTATTGAACACAGATGTTGCAGTGTTAAGATATAAGCAAAATAGTTCTTTAGCAGTTTTTTTTTTTTTTTTTTTTTTTTGCTATATTTACATTTCCAATCGGCAAAAGTACAAAAGAAAACCATATTGCCATGCCGATTAACTGTTTCAGAAGAAAACCAAGAAAGAAACTAAAATTATGTAAATAATGAAGAGAATTTAAGAATAAAGACAAAAATTATGAACTGTCTCATAATTCTTTTTAGTATGCAGCTAACTTAATTCATAAAAATTGAGGTTCTATATAAGAAAGAAAAATATTTTATAAAACAATTCAGTTGAACATACAATAAACAGACTGAGACTGAGTCATGTAGAAAAGAAAAAGATAAAAAAGCTTATTGAATGAGACTAACAGATACTTTCAATCTGTCTAAATTTATATGAAATCATTCAAAAATATAATTTTTACCTTTTGATTAACCAGATTATTTTTATTTAACATTACAGAAATGTTAAACAAAAGGCTAATTTATCTACAGAATAAAAAAGAAAAAAATTCCATACCTTGTATAAAAGCTATTTTCCAGTAAAGTGCCTTCTTGCTCAATGTTAATATTACCAAAACAAACTTTTATGCAAATAGAAAAGGTTTATTACATTACAAATAAATTTGGAAATGAAAGAAAATTAATCCTTACTACAATTTATAGCAAAAAACAAATATCCAATTCTCAATGGTAGAATTTGTAGTAGCAACAAGTTCATACAATAGTCCTGCAGATGAAATCAAGAATATTAAACTAAAATAAGCACAAACAAAATAGCTCCTTGACTATTTTTCCAAAAAAAGTAATCATCATGTCATAAAACATTTATAGCATGATTCAAAACTTTTTAAATATGCTTCTGTATGCTTTAAAGTATATAAAATGATATAAATATTTGATAATATTAAATAATAATCAAAAATATCAGATCAGGTTAAAGAATGAGCAATCTCTATCTAACTTGAAGCCATACTTTAATAAAAATATATATATATATATATAAATAAAAATATCAATATCATAGAAGACTTATATTTTATACATAAAAAGTCTTTTTTATATATTTAAGTAACAAGAAAATTAATAATAAATTTAATTTTCTTTGTTTAAAAGATTTTTAAAAATTCACATCATAAAGAAATAACAAAATAATTTTGTTGACAGTTGAAGATCAACTTTTGAAGATTCAGAAACCATAACACTCAATTGATACCATGACTAGTACTCCACTATGGCCTTGTTAGTATTAAAAATATCACCATAAAGATCAAGGCAATAGTCTTAAAATGTCAGAAGTAAATAGAATGAATCATGTACATAATAAAATTTACTAAATGCACAAGGAAACGGAAAGATTATATTAAATAGAAAAATACAGCAGGGGACGCATGCTTTAATCGAGACATTAATGTACCAAATATATGAACTCAAGTTTGTACAATATGCAACATTATAAGAGAAAGTTGCGATTGAACTGAAATTTTCAGCAGATGCGAATTATAATGTTTTAAACAAATGATTAAAATGTATATTTAAGCAAATGATTAAAATGTCAGAGTCACCGCACGTTAGTGGACTGAGCAACATTAATGTTATGCAGAAACTGTATAAACAGAGGGTTACTTATGATGTTTTGAATGGAGGTGAATTATCGGCCTTCGTGAAGAAGGATTTTGCTATCGTGCAATAGCAGCTCGTGTGAAGCATGACAGCAGCATAGTGATACGAGTTTGGAAGCAGTCGACCGACGAGAACCGGACAAAGCATAAATCCAGGAGTGGACGCGTGCTGATAGACACCTGATCCACATGGAGCTCACGGACCTTATCACTTTGAAAATCAATTAGAAATTATTCAACTGATGAAGATCGAGATAAAAAAAGACTATTTTTGAAGAGAAGGATTTTTGAAGAATTTTTTTTTTCATGCACTTTGAAATTAGAAGGAAATTCTTAGAATTCATATAGCACTTTTTTCTTTAAGAGATGACTCGACAAACTCAGTAAAGTGCGAATTTCCAAAGCTCTTACAGCTACTGCCATGTTTTCGACCCATCGAACAGCGCAAATTTTTGCAGATTGCAAAAAATTCCCCCAAATGTGTAATGCATGAAATCGTACTTTTTATACTCTTCGTACTGAAACATCCTTGAATAAATAATATAAGCTTTTAAAAATTCTATTGTTTCTCATCCAGTTTTCTTAATCCCAGCCTTAGAGGCACAATAAATTGTATGTAGTCCACAGGTTCCGATGTCTAATTACTTAAAATCATTTGTGATAATTTTCTTTTAACTCTTTTAAAAATTTTAAGTTAACATTTTGCCCATCCATAGATATATGTACTATTTTTCACATCAATAGACAGGAATGCCAAAGCATTCTTAAAATTTTCCAGTAAATCTTTAATACAAGAATGCTGTAAAAATACAGATTTCAAGTATCTTGTAACGAGTTAATTTTTCTCATTACAGAATCTAATCTATATCCATCTGTTGCTTCTGCGAAATTTTGTTTAGTGACTCATGAGATCATATTACGAAATATTCTTTACAAAGCTGGTTAAAAAATATGGAGCAAGTCCATAAAATGCCATAATAAGCAATTTTTGTTCTTTGTAGAGTTATCTTTTCATAATATCACTGATTTTTTAAAAATCGTACAGTTCTTGAACTTGATCTAAATGATGAATGTTCCGTTAAATAGTACAAAGTCCATAGAATTTCTGACCTCAGTGATTTAAAAATTTTTGTAATGGCTGATATTAATTTTTTGAAGTAGATGGACTATTATTTAATAAAGTACTTTGCTAACGTAGCTTAAAAATTGATTTTATAATTTTCGATTCATAATAGCTTTTTGATATTTTTTTTTTATTTTATTTTTATATGGCTGGTAAGGACTTGTTTACACAATGCAGAAAATTTATTAGTTTTACTTCTTGTAACAAATGACAGCATTCAGAAACTTCAATCCATGCTTTTTGGATATTTTAATTTTCAATCAATGTTTAAAATCTAAAAGATTGAAAAATTACCACTTAACAATACTTTTTAGGTATTAGAACTTTTAATGCTATTTGAAATTTTCAATAGATATTATTATATTTTGTAACAATACTTAATAGCTTTAAAATATTGCTAATAGTAATTTTTTATCTTTACATGAAATGAAATTAATACATAATTACACAGCACAACACATTTTTAGCTCACACACACATTTTCTTATAGATTTTCAACTGAAATTTTCAAATTTGTTTTATTATTTTTTTTTTCAAAAAATAATGCAATTTTTAGCTAATTATGCCAAGATTTCCAATCTTGCAAACAGCATAATAGAATACTCTTTTTTTAAATCAAAAAGTTTTTAAGGAATTAAAAATGATCTTATTAGAACAATATAGCTACAATTTGAATTTGTCAAAAAAAAAAAAAAAAAAAAAAAAAAAAACAGATTTCCATAAAAAATGTATTCATGCACATGATATGTTTCCTTTTAAATAAATGAACATAACATCAACATTTGTGCAATTAGGCTAGGAAAATATAATTTCTAAGCGCGAATCCCAATCGTCGAAAAGTTGCATTGTAATTCAGAACAAAATTTTCAGATTCTTGTAATGTAATTCAGAACAAAAAAAAAAAAAAAGTGGGAGTAAATATGCACAAATTCGGGAAATCAGATGAAGGATTAATTTATCTACATTTTTAAAGAATGTCACGAGGAGGTGTGTGAGGGGGGAATACCGGCCAGCAAAAACCTTTTAAAGTAGGCCAAAAAAACAAAGAATCCCCTTGTTATTTTCAAAAAGAAAAAGAAACATCAATAAAAAAATAATAAAAATTTAAGTGATGAAAAAAATCACAGTACAATGTTTTTAAGTTTCTAAAATCTATGTTAATACATCATAAAGTTAAATTTAGCTATTTTCCAATATATCTAGAATTGAAAGCTAAACAGTATTATCGATTTCCTTTTATGGACACAAATTTTCTCTTTAATTTTTGTAAAGCAACAGTAATTTATATTTATTCATGCTTCTTACTCTACTACTACAACTCTCCCTAAATATTTTTTAAAAAATTCATTGTTAATGTGAGGAATGGCTAAAATTTTCCAGCCTTTTATTAATTAACTGACAATTGTACTGCATGACCGGAAAATCTGGACTTCAAAACCGGGTGACACCGATAAAAATCTTTTTTTTGCGACCACTGAAAAATCCGTTTTTCTAGATGATATCTTGAAAATATGAACACTGTTCTTAAAAGTTTGGGGCAAAGCAGAGATCCTCAATTCCCCTATGTTTTTACTAATTTCGCCAATATCCCCCTCCCCTCATGTTTCAAGCGATTTTACAGTATTCCCGAACCTGGGAACTTTAGCATATAAAGTGGAAGAAAAAAAACAACTGCAGAATGGGAACAGAGGGATTCTTAAAAAAAAGGGGGTATACAAGTTACTGGAACCATTGCCACTTTAGCGATAGCCATCATATCATGAAACTGAGGTTTGGCGATGGAGGACTAATCATCGAAGAATCCCCACTTTTCTTCAGTTTGGCTCTGGAATTTTTCCAGTTTTTTTTTTCAAAAATTTCTTGACTTTTCCCAATTTTTCCTGACTGTTATAAAAGTTACTGTTACTGTAAAAAAAAAAAAAAAACATTGTTATAAAATTCCCGGCCACCCTGAGCAAAACATTATTTATGTTTTAGTCATACAAAAAATCATATTAAAAATAGAATATGTACATTTATATGCTTAAATGGAAGAATTGTTTTCTTTAGACAAAAGTGCATCTATTGATAATGTAATAATGAACAGTCATGTGATTTAGTGTTAACTATTTTAAAGAAAGTTATAAAAAGTATATTATCATAAACATGTTATATGTTAATTATTCCTTTTAAAAGGAAGCTATTGAACCATTAGAAATAAAAACAAGAAAACTTTTAAAATGAAAAGTAACAATTTGCTTGCACACCTCATACAACTTTGTAGAAAGAAACACAAACTGATATTTATTTTTCAAAGCCACCATTTAAGCTTATCCTCTACTCTTAGTTTTAATTATTAATTTGATTTTTTGAATACCAACCCACTCATATTTTTCTGAGCCATAGTAAACAATTAAAAGAGATTGAGATGGAGACTGTGGTCAAACACATATCTTACATATAAAATCTTCCAGATATCTAAGAGGCATCTCACACTGATCCTACTAAGATCATATTCTTGCTGATATACTCTCATTTAAATATTGCACAATATTGAAAATTAACTGCTAACAATGCAAATTCCTTTTAATCTCCCAAATTTCCCTCATACCAGTGCAGAAAAATTATTTTGAATACAATAGAACTAAATGTCCCACATAGTGGGATATGATTAAATTTCTAATTATTCATCTGCTATGAGAACAAACGATTTGAATGGCAAACTATTTTTCAAACCTTCCAAGTATATAATAAATGCGATGACAACTTTTCCAACTTCAAAGACGGTTTATCAGAAAAATTATACAAAAATAAATTTATAAGATAAAATACTTTTTGTCCAATATACAATGAGGGAAAATTAATTACTCAAACACCAAAATTTTATACCACCATGTTTTTATCAAATACAGAGATACCAATCTCAAATTTAAACTTTTTAGTAGTATTTTGACAATCTTTAATAGTTTTTTATGATTATCAGTAGTTTGATGGGAAGGGAACAGCATAAGTGGCAATCATGCACCACTATTTTCCAACCAAAATGACAACCAATTCTCTGTCACAAAATTATCCATACTGCTATAACAAATTCTAGGAAAGACATACAACAGAAATACAATTCACAACTGCACCTTTCATTTATAATATCAAATAATATGGAAATTTAAAAAAAGAATTCAAGAAATATACTTTTAGTAAAATAGGGTTAATTTAGAGATCATTTACACTACCAATATGTGTGATGATTTATTTTTACAGCCTAATTATAAGAAAAAAAAAATTTTTTTAATACATAATGCTGCACAGCATTTTGAAATGAAAATATATGGATTATAAGTGAAAACTTAATGAAAATTTATAAAAAAATGTCTTTATATACAAATACTGAAAAAATCATACTCCTTTCAGTAAAAACCTCACAAACCAGAAATTCTTTTTATAAACAAGAAAAAAAAAAGAAGCAATATATTTATTTGTGAATACTAAATAAGATGGAATGTTAGTTTCATTAAAAAAAAAAATTGCAAAATATGTTCTATTTTTCATGAAAGCTGGCAGAATTTCATGGAAAATTTTAAAATGCAAATTAGGAAAACTATTAAAGAATTGGGGTTTTTTTTTTTCCTTTAAAAATTTTGTACAAGTTTTAGTTTGTTCTGTAGCCCACAATTTACAATGTCTGTTATTTTTTCTAGTTCACTACAGAAAATTTGCGGCAGTTAACATCTCTACAAATATCAGAAGGAATTTTGTCTGAAAATTAAAATAGGCCAAAAAAAATAATAATATTTAAATATTATTGTAAATTAAAATCTCTTTACCTAAACACATACTTAACAACATTTCTAGTTCCTTTTTTACAGCAATTTAAAGCAAGCTTTTTCAAAAACTAAAACTCTTTTTTATTTTCTATTATGAAATATTGAGAAAATTTTAATAAGTGGGAAAAACTTCAACTTCCATAATGCTATTATTAGTAATTGCAAAGTATAGGTGCATTCTTTTTGATTAATTGATTGCCAAAAAATTAATTTATAGTGAATTCCAAAAGAAAGAATTATGTAAACAGAGAATTAAATTTAAATTAGTTATAGTTATTCAAGAAGGACCCTTCAATGAAAGAAAATTTCCATTGAATTCCAAGGAAAAACATTGAACAATTAAAGATCACTACTCATGTGAGGTTATCTGGGTATAATCTAAAATATTTATATGGAATATAACTATGAAGTACTCTACAAACCAAAGATAATAAATAAAAATACAAGTGCATTATGTTCTTTAACTTCAGCAAAATCAGAGGAAATTAACAAAACTAGAATAAAAATATAAGAAAGATATACAGTATTCCAGAAATATTCTTAGAGCTTTAAAAATAAAGATAAGTAATACTTAGAAATAAAACTAATAGATCGATTTATGCTTAATAATCAGTCAGTAAAATTTACAAAAAATGGTTTTTAAAGAATATTTCAAAAAAGATACTGCATTAAATATAACATTTAATTCATCAATTATTAGTTGCACTAATTACTGCACTATATATATATATTTGTGTGTGTGGTTATTTGATATCTATATGAGATTATATATATATAAACTCATGTTTGTGAAAATTGCAACACCATGAAGGAATCGCCATAATTGAATAAAATTTAATACACAGTTGAGTGGTAGTGGTACAAATAAATGATTAAATGTTCAAAGCAAACAAACAATAACAAGAGATCGGAATCAGTATTTTGTGTAGCCACCACGCGCCACAATAAGTGCTGCTACACAACGTGGCATGGAGTCAAACAAATTTTGAATGTCTGCCTGAGGAAGAGCATTCCATATTGTTTGTATGCGCACCCAAAGTTCGTCTGCAGAAGCAACAGGACAGGGATCACGAGAGAGACGCCGACCAACGAAATCCCACACATGTTCAATCGCCGACATATCAGGGGAATATGCAGGCAAGGAAGAAGCTGTACCTGCCGCGTTGCAAAGAAGGATTGAACAGTCCTAGCAATATGAGGGCGAGCATTGTCCTGTTGAAATACATCGCCTGGCAAGCTTTGAAGGAAGGGAACAGCTTGGGGCTGTAGAACTTCACTGATGTACCGGTTGCTGTTCAGATTGCCCACAATTCTTAGCGATTGAGATAGTCCATGATATGCTATGGCACCCAGACCATAACTCCGGGTGTTCGTCCACTGTGGCGTTCGATAATGCACTCCGGAAGGTGGCGTTCACCGGCATAGCCTGACACGAATGCGGCCATCATGGTACCACAAATTAAAGCGAGATTCGTCAGAAAACATGACATGCTGCCAATCAGCATGCCAGTCTCTATGCTGAGCGGCCCATTGTAGCCACAGGAGAGGTACAGAGGGGTCATGTATAAAGGAGTCCTTGCGCGCAGTCCACGCTGCAGCAGACGTCCACGAATTGATGAAGCACACAATGAAACACCTGCAGCTATTGACCACTGTGCTGCCAATTGTCTAGAGGAAGCTGTACGGTCCGTCAGGGCCATGCGGACCAGGTGTCTATCATCGCGAGCTGACGTCACATTTCGGGGTCCACTCCCGGATTTCCGAGTTGTCCGACACTCGTCCTTTCACTGCTTCCAAAGATGCATCACTGTGCTGTTGTTACGCTGCACACGAGCGGCTACTGCACGATAAGACAATCCAGCTTCACGAAGGCCAATGATTCTCCCAGTTCAAACTCTGTAAGTTGTTCAAATCTTGCTCTCTTTCTTCGAAGAAGCATAAGTAACGATTGAGCTAACGTTTACCACTAGCAGATAACCACCAATAACCATACACGCCTCGCTACAGCCGTCTATTTATTCGGATCCATCCGCCGTTCAGAGGGCGCTGCTCAGCATACGCATGCGCTATGGATTTGAAATTCTAATCATTTGCATATCATGCGCTAATTTGCATTTCCTGAAAATTTCAGCTCACTCGCTTAAGTCCTTCATGGTGTTGCAATTTTCACAAACATGAGTTTATATATATATATATATATAGCAAACAGTAGTGCATTTTGTTAACTTATTTTCTATTCTACAGTCAAAATGAGAAGTTTAGGAGTGCTTTCTGTGGCATCTTAAATTATAACTTACAGAAAATATCAACAAAAAAAAAAATGCATCTCAGCCAGCATTAAATCTTACTTGAAGACAAGATTAATTTTTGATGTAAATATAATTTTTATGAATAAATAATGAATATAATTCATATGATATTTATGTAGTAAATTGTTATCATTATAAAATAATTCTATTCTATGAATGCAATATTTCTATGTCAAATGCTATGAAAAAAATATTATAGAAAAATATGCATTAAAAAAAAATTTACATTTAGTATTAATAGCAATTAGATAAGTAATTTAGCATTTTATAGTGCAACAGATTTCCTGTTTTTTAATTATTTAATTGCATATTGAGAAGTACATACCTTCAATCAAGACATGCAGAATTATTTCGAGATCATCTTCATCTAAAAACAAATTCATTTAGTTCAAAATTTGACCATGAATAAACATTTTTTTTTTTTTTATGATTAAATTTAAAATACTCTATAACAAAATTTAAAACATTTATAAAGCATAAGATTTAGCAGTTAAATACTTAACATTAATAAGTAAGAAATATAGTTACAAGCATTCAGTTTGCAACAATTTGCTATACTAAATTCATTTATTTTCTCAGTTATATATTTAAAAGTTGTAGCAATTTAGAATCATTAGATAAAAGTGGTTAACAGTTATATCATAAACATACTTCACATATTTATAATAATTATTACCTCTGTAAATTATTTGTAAAGTTTACAAAAGCCAACTATGCACAAAATATGGGAGGGGGAACACTTTAAAATCAACTCATTTATGTATAATTAAAATAACATTAGAAATCATCTACAAACATCCTGTAGTTTTTAGATGAAAATACAGAAAAATTAGCATAATATAGTAAATACATACCAATACTTTTTATTGTCTTCTTTGTTTTCTTCATTATAACTGACACTTTATCTAAAAACAGAAAAAACTATCAATAAATTAAGTTACATAAACAATTATCAATAAAGTTTAATGTTAAGTTAACTCGTTTTGGCTATTTATTTCAATTTATACCAGATGTTCTTAACTTTCTTTTGTTTCAAAAGCCCTGTCTAAAAATTTTATTTCAAAAGCATAAAATAAAACTACACAGTAAACTAATTAATTTAAAGCATGATTAATGCAATAAAAATATAAGTATGTGATAGTTATAAATGTACACTAGGTAGGGAAAACTTTGTAAGTAAAAGTCATTGAATGACTATATTGAGAATGGTCTTCACTATTTGATGATGATTGAATGATTATAACTGATGATAAATAATTGTTAGTTGTGATGCCAGATCTATGTATGTTATGTCTATGTGCTGCAATTTAGTGGCATTTGTTGCACCTGATAATATATGTCATACAGAGAAGAGATTTAAAGATACGCAGCAACACAATTATTTAATATGAAACTACTATTTCTACTGAAGGTCACAAAATATAATTATTAATGTAATTTATCACATATTTTATAAGGAAAGGATATGTTTTAATTAAATCTAAGAAATACAGACCAGTAAAAATAATGAATTGAATTTTTTTCTTGACAAAAACTTTAGAAGTGCATAAAAACTTTCCATGAACCCTAAGTTAAGAGCCAGTGGCTTAGAAAATGGTATAACATTTAAAATTAATTGATAAACAATAGAAAGAATAACAGAATTTTTAAATTATGCATTTAAAATAACAAATATATATTGAACAATTACATCCTATAAATTGTCAATTATGTATAGATGGCAAACCTTTTGTGAACAGCTCAGGAGGGCTTACAGGAAATTTCAAAAGTTTTAAAGTTTCTTCAAGAGCAGCAAGGAAATGATGAAGCTATTATTTTGTTACATATAAAAATTCTATTATGCACAGCAATCCTTAATCAATTATATTATTAAATGTATTTATACCAAAATATTTTTCATTAAGACATGATTGAGTTGTTTTCTTTATTTTTTGAATTTCTAGTAAAACAGATTTACAATTTTCAATCCATTTATAATTCTACTATTAAGATGCTAAGTTAAAATTTTATGAACAATAAATGTTATTTTAATAATTTATATTTTTAAATAGTTAATCCTATTTTTTATACAACTTATTTATAATTCAATTAGTAAATATGGTCACAATAAAAGCTTTTATAAAGGAGTATAAGATATAAAAATTAAATAAAACAGCAATGAGAACATAAAAAGGTTTTAAAAATAATAAAACACATATAGAACTAATAAACAAAGATGCAAGAAAATCAAATTCAAGTACTCAAAACAAAGCCTTAACGGCTGTTTAACTACATATATATTCATCTTTTTTTTTTCAAAATTGGTAGATCTTAATTCACTTTGACTTTATTATTATAATATTCAAGTACAGATGATTAATTTTGAAAGAACTTGACCTTTATAACTTTTCTTTGTATCTCTATATTAATACAACAGAGGATCAGTTCTTCTGAAGACAATTCTAAAATATAATTTCATTTCTTAACACTTAACTTTAATTTCTTAAATTTTAGTTAGAGGAACATAATTTAATTTTTAAGGAATGTTCAATAAATTTATAATGACTCTGCAATAAAAAAGGCCTGATGGTCAAATGGCTAATGCTCTGTAACACAGGATTCAGGTTCAAATCCCTGTGATGGCATAATCCACTTTAAACAGTAGATCCCAGTCTAACTAGCCCTTGAGTGCAAAAAAAAAAAGAAGAAAAAAAAAATGATCATAGAGCGACAAATCAAAGCAATGAAAAAAATTAATTTATCCCTATAATTTCCATTCATTATTTAAATTACAAAGCTGAAAAAAATTCCTTTTCTTTGGTTGCTTTCTCCAAATATTTATATTTCCATAAGTTATTATCTGCAGTAGTGCAACTTTATAGCCAATAAATTATATATAATTGTATAAATAAGGTTGTCATTAAAAGTCATTATAAAAACCATTATCACACAAAATTATTAGTAGTTTAAGATACTTCAAACCTCATTTCTTTTTTATATAATAGTTTAAAATTCAATGCCTTCAATAAGTATTTATGATTGCAATAATAACTGCATCAATCCATGCATTCTTTATTCAATTATCATGTAAAGTTAACTGTAAATTTAATCAATCACAACAAAAAAAGATCTTTAGATTCATACTGTTTTACTAAATTTTACAACTTGCTAATCTATCACGATTTTTACCTTTATGGAAGCAATACAGGCTCAGAAAATCTTGCAGACTGTAAAACATGAGAACTCAATAGAAAAAAAAATTATAATAATAATAAATAAATAAATGAAAATATATTTAAGTTCGGTTTTACATTTAATTAATGTAATAAAAAATAAGCTAATATTTAAGAAAAATGCAATATCTGTGAATAGAAAAAAAATTGATAGAATTAGTTTATTTTACAGAAGATATATATTGCTATAATACTTGTTTCCACAGGATCTATTTCTTCAGTTTTCACTTAATTAATTTCCATTTAATTAATTTTCCACTTTAAATTTCTATTTTTTTATATATACAGGCTCCATTATCCACTCTCCACATAGGATGAAAGAGAATAATCTTAACATGCAAAAATATTTTGTCATCATAATTTAACTAAGAAAAACTCATAAAAGTAATATGCAAAAGGAAGTTTTAAGAAACCTTTTTTACAATCGATTTTAATTGAATCAAACTTAAACAGAAATCTTTGAATGTAAAACTTAATCTTAATAAATTACTAAAGAAAGAAATATTGAGTTAGGCTGAAAATAAAAGAGAAACTGAAATCATTTTAGAAAAGGAAAAAAAAAAAAAAAACTCACCAGGCATATCATCAAGGAGCTTTAAGAAAGAAGATTGAAAGACCTTTCGCTCTTTTCAAAACGAGATGATAATTCTTTCTGAAGCCTCATTAATTTTTTTTGTGATGTTGTTCTACGACCACGTACTTTAGTTGGAAGCTTGGATTCCTGGTAGGTAAATAAAAATTAAAAAACGAGACGACGATACATTTTCTTGAAAACAAGAAAACAATTTTAAACTAAAAAATCCATTAAAATAAGTTCATGAAATCTTCTCACAAAAATATGTTGCTTTCAATTATAGATTTTTTTATACATATATATATAAAGTAGTTTTACATTTTACAATGCAGAATAACCTAGCAACATAAATTATTATACATAAATATTTCATTTAATTCATATTATTTGCAGAACAAGGAAGCAAACACAAGGACTGGCAAACTCAATTGCCAGTTGTCATCATTGTGATTTTAATAAGATGTCTTCCTGATCACTCATATAAAAAAGTCATGCAAAATTCTAAACAATGACTTTGATTTCATTTTGTTAGCTTAATTAAAATAGCTACTACACCAATATGAATCTATGTCACTCAAGAAATTTGGGAAATTTTTACATAGCTATATTTTTAAAAAGATAGGTGTATTTAACTAACATTTTGTATTTTTATCTATATCTCGACTATTTTGATCCAAATTTGATCATAATCAGAGATGGTATGGGTTAAATGGGTTTGTTGTTGTGAAATATGCAATCTAATAGCTGAATTTCTTCATGGTGACATGATCGATTGAAGTGTTAAGTCAGGTGTAAAGCATATCACTTGAACATGATTTTAAATCAGTAAAACAAATTCACAAAGATGGTATTCATAACAATACATGCAAATTAAGATACTTTTAGTTTCAATAATTTAACAGAAAATTAGCAACATTCTTACTCAATAGTGAGCAATTACTTTCTTGTTAATACATCAAGCTTCTGATTAAAATTTAGTGAAAACTGTAGCAAAACATTATGCTTCTTACTTAACTTATTTTGCTAATTTTTTTTTCCTCTTAAATAAATATCTAGGTAGTTTAAATAAAAATTTCAGAAATAATTTTTAATACATTTATATCAAATTAGAACAGGTAAAAAAATATACCTGATCACTCAAATATGCCAGAAGGTTAGGTGAGTACCATTCTTTACTTGTGCAATGTGATTATCCAGACTAATAACTCTGTTTTCCATTTCTCTACAGATACAATTCATTATTAGCATTAAAAGTGGAATCGGTAAACTAATAAAATATTTTTATCCATGATATTAAGTATATAATCAAAAATAAATAGTTATATAGTACTTCATTAATTGTATAACCAAATAATTAAACATTTTTCCATTACCATATAATTAATTTACTTGTATGCAATAAACTTATTTAAAAAGTTTAGCGATTTTACATAATGCCTAATTTACAGATATAATTATTATTATGTTTGAAAAATCATTTGTTCCTTTTCACAATTTACATTAAAATGTTCTAATTTTGTTCAATTTGTTTTTAAATAAAGGAAAAAAAAAAAAAATTTTAAATTCTTAAAGACTTTATTATTAAGTAAAAAATCATCGCTGACACTACAGCCCACGATGGACCATGGCCTCCCTAAATAACACTTTTCTATTAGAAGCCTTTGTTTTTCATTGTCACACTTTCATAGCCTCCAGATCCTTCAATTTTTATCCATCTCTTCCTACATCTGCTGTTTTCTCTTATCTAAATCTTTGTTTATAAATTTTCCATTCATTCCAAATGATTCAGCTAATGATTCTTTTAGATTTAAATGTATCCTTATGATATCCTTTTCTTGTATATTTTGTAATTCACTATTCTTTCACATTCTCCAAACCCCATCAACTTGGGCAAATTCAATATTCTACAAATGATCTTGTTTTCCCTATAAGCATCATTTCTTTGTGTTAGGGCCTATGCTTCTGATCTAAGAATTACAGTTAACTTAATAAAATTGCAGTAGTAGTAAGTTGCAGATCTGAGTACTCTTGCCAGGGAGCAAAAGTGTCTAGTGTCTTTCTGGGGTCATTTCATTTTCATTTTTTATCACTGTCCCCAGATATATAAACTGAAGAACTCTCTCAAATTTTAAATTAACATCTCTGAAATAAAAATATCATTAGAATAAAGGGCATAGGGCTACTATAAATACAATAGAATCGCAAATTTCATTGATATATAAAATTTATTCAAAACTTTTTGGTATGTTTATTTTCTTTGAGGGAATGAAACTATATTTATGGTTAGCCTTAGTTGATTATATTATTTATGCTATAAGAATGATCCATCCACAGTAAAATGCAGCTTTTTTACAGAACACATATTTATGGTAAAAAAAAAGTGTTAAAATGACAACAAAGACTTTTCAACAAACAACTAAAACTCTTTGACTATGTTCTATGCAATTAACTGTTTTCCCAGTTTCGATATTATTGTATTTGAAAATTTTGTTCAATTTTATGTTAACAACAAATAGTTTTGATTTTTATGTAAACAACAAATGCAACAAAATGCAAATATAACGCTGAACTTTTTAGCATTGAACAAAAAATTGCATTTCTAACTAACTAATATTAACTTTTTCAAATGTCTATATTTTTCAATAATTTCTTTTTTAGAATTTAAAGCAATTCATCTATAATGTTTATCAATAACTTACAATGCTGTTACTATATTTCTACCAATATTTGTGTTTTTAAAAACAAAATATAATTATTAAAAACTTAGTTTCTTAATTAAAAATAAAATTCTAATATTTTTTTATTACAAATAAATTCTTTTATCTTTTGCTTATATTTTTTATGCATATATTTAAAAATATTTTAATATATTTTATATATAAAAATACATATATTTATTAAATATTACTTTTTTATTATTATCAAACGTTATTTTGTCATGTAAATATCTTACTGAAGAATAATTGTAATTGTTATAATTAGAACAAAACATTTTATAAGGACTGAGAATTGAATTTGAAATGAAAACTAATTACATTTTCATTGGAACATTTCTGCATGCAAGATGAAATAGAGAGTAAACAAATGAAGCAATTAAGTTCAAAACATAAAATGCAGAATAAGAAAGTTAATGAATCTATATCCTTAGTGGGAAAAGATTATTATTATTATTTTTTTTTTTTGTAATAAGAATTAAGTCTTGCATCCCAACTTACATACTGGAAAAATTATATATAAAAGCAAATTTATATACAAATAATGTTAATTATGCACATACATATCAGCTGTAAAATATGGCTTACTAAAATTTTAGTTTCTTAATACTAAGAAAAAAATTTCTAATATTTTTAACAGTTTGTGGCCACTCCTTGTTAGCATCAATTCCCACTACATTCTAATCTCTTTTCATAGGGTGTAGTCAGATATCCCCTCTTTTTGTCAAATCAATTGCTCAAACATTTTAAAGTGATATGTCAAAAAATTTAACACTAATGGTCACTTTGGTATCTTTTGAAATGACCTACACTTTGTATAAATTAATTCTCAGTGAATCAGAAAAATTGCTTCTAGTCCATGAAATTTTTTTACTTGTGTAAAAGACATTGTAAACAATCAACACAAGTTGACTGACAATATATCTGATATCTGAAATATAATGTGACTTGAATGTTTGAAGTTCTAAAAAATTAAAATTATTAAATAAATTAAAAATTAAAATTAAATAAATTATTTACCTTTTCTTTTTTACCACAGTATCTTCAGCAACTCTTTTCACTAGCTCAAATTTCACAGCTACAAAGAAAAAAAAACTTTAATCAATATTCAATTAAAGTATAATGTCATATCATGTTATACCAAATTTATAGGCAAAACATTACATTTTTATCTTTTCAATGAAAGAATTTTAACAAAAAAAATTAACTTTTAATACATTAAGCTTCATTAATTTCATACTGAAAGAAAACTAGAAAAAAATGTTGAGAAATGATAGATATAGGAAAAGACAGTGAATGGAGAAAAAGTATTGAACCACAATCTTAATTTTTTTTTTAATACATTAATTTTTTTATTTAAGAATATAAATACAAACAAAATAAAATTGCCTTTAAATATACAGTAGCCCATCATTACACAGTGCATGTCAGGGAATAAAGAAGAAATGTTATGTTTTAACCTAGTTCCAATGTTAATTAAATTTTTAATGATGATAAATAAGAAATATAAAATAGGATTTAAAATAAAAAAGTAGTTTTAACTAACAAAATTACATACAGAAAATTCCATGACTGAATTTGTAGGTCAAATTGCTTGCATCTCAAATCAATTTTCTCCAATGAAATTAATTGAAATGAGATTCATTTGCACCAGTCCTCCAAAAACAAGTTCTACTTTTTAATAATAATGTAAAATTTACAACGAACAACTTTTTTTACAAACAAAATAAAACTAAATTATATATACATACACATAAAAATAATCTAAAGAAACAAACAGATACTGGTGGAGCCAGTCAGCATATGGTATTAATTTTTTTCTTTTAACTTCACTTTAGCCAACTTGTTTTCTTTGCTATAATTACCCCCTCCCCCTCCTCAGATTTGACACTTTCATCCTTAAAACGTTTTAATAATAACTTGCCCAAGAAACTTTTGTATCTTTCTCCTTTTTAGGATAATTCTGAAATGAGTTTGGCAAATGCAGTTAAGCAGAGGTATTGCACTATAAGTTGCAATATTTGTAAGGTGTTTTTTTTTCAATTAAATCCAAAACATTATCCTACATTGTCAAAATTCCTTTTATCTTTTTTTTAAAAATGCTTCTGCTTGTGTAGTTCTATCTACTCCTCAATCTTCTAAGTCTCTCTTGTCAGATTTATCGAAGGATACAAACTCTTCCAGCAATTAATCTGGTATAATCCTTCAGACCACAAATTTTTCCATGCAGAGCTCAAAGTCCTTTTACAACATCCCTCTTTTCAGGCCACATTAATAATTTACAGGTATATCAATGTAACTTACACACACACACATCCACATTAAATTTACAGAATTAAAATCTACATTAATAATTTACAGGTATATGACAATGCTATAATTGTTCTTCCAAAACTTGCGAAGGATGAGGTTTGTGACCTCCATATTTTCAAAGCAGTCTCAAAACATATGTTTGGAAAGTTTCTTGAAATTGGAGATCATCAATGAATCCATGTATTGAATGGAAGGTAGAGAACCCTTACAGCCAAAGCTGAACTCTTTGAGGATGTGGTTCTCATAGATTGTCAAGAGTATTGTAAAGATGGAGAAAGGGCTTGAAAGGATAAGTCAATAACCTCGACATATTCCTTAATAGCAGAACGAAATACCATGTTGATCCTCTGCACAAAACTACTTGATGATTTATGCCTTTGAGTTTGCCCTACACATTACATAATAGTATTTAAAGAAATTCTGCTGGTTTTTTGTAGACTGGGGTCTTCCTGAATGGTAAAAGACAGCAGTGGCTTGATGTTATAGTCACCACTCATATTTGCACATGACGATCAGCTGTTCTTCATAGACTTGTGATCCTTGCATATTTTCTCATAGGTTTGTTTCTTTCCCATAGGCTTGTAACCTATAACCTTTTCTTTTGCCGTTATGCAAGTTTTGCTCGGTATCATCTTCCAGAAGTGCTCTGCCTCTTCACAGTTGAGAATTTGTTAGAAGACATATACTTTGGCTTTGATCAATTCAGCAAAAAGTCTTGCAAATTCTATAACTTTCTAAGAATTGGAGCTCGCACACTGCTTCTCTGTCAACTACAAAACTCAAGTTCTCTATTTCTTCAAGGACAGAGTTGTGTAACTTTGAAACAATTTTAATGGCCACAGTTGAGTTCTAACCTTTATAGAGTTCTTCTGTTTCAATACAGTAAATATTGTAGAAGTGTGAATGTATTGCTTTGTTAAGTCTGTTTACTCTTTACTCTTTTCTCATGTTTAATTTCTTTGATAACATATGTTCTTTTTTTTTTACCACTGTTTTTACATCACCACTGGTTCAACTTTTTGGACTCATGGATATACAAAAAAATTGTGCATACACTAAAGATGCAAATAACTTGAAAAGCTAATTACCATAACATGGCTGGTTCTCAATATCAGCTTTTTATTGTTTAATTTATGTGGGTTTGGGGGAGAGGTGAGATGACCAAAAGCTGTGAAATTAAAAAGTTAAATCTTGAATTGGCCCTTTTCTAGTGCCAACTCTGCATAAGATACAAGATATATTTGTAGCAAGATTTTCAGTTTTCATTATATGTGCAAGAATCTATGAGAAATGGTGGTTGTAATATCACTGAAGCAGGCTCATATCTCAAATATTGGCTTATAATTCAAGACAAAATATAAACTTAGAGAAGACTTGTATATCAAAAAACTTATATGTTGGGGCACTCCTATCTCAAGGTGCAACTATATATTAACCTACTATAGGTAAATTTCTAATTATGTTAAAAATAAAAAAAGTGTCCTATTTATTTCACTTGTTCTTAAAAAATATGAGGGATACAAAGATGAGTATATGTGTATATATATATTATGAGTAACAAATGTCTACTGTAAAAAATGTCTTTTTTAAACTTTTCAAAAATGTTCAAATATACATCAATCTCCATATTGCTAGAGAAAAAAATTTGTGTGAGTGACGGATATATGTAATCTTTTTTAATTAAACTTAAGGGGCAATAAAAGACAAGTAAAACATGGTTGGTTTTACACTACTTGAATGTCGGGGACACTGAAATATCAAACTCGCCCAGGAAAAATCAAAGAGCATATTTCCCTTCAAAATATATATTTTTTTTAATTGTAATTGTAACTGGACTTCCAAAGATACAATAAATTAAACAATCTTAAATAGCTCAAAAATACTTAATCATCAAAAAATAATAATCAGGACAATGGTCAAAATAATTTCTTCATACATCAATATTTCATGCCAGTGAATTTTCTCAATACATAACAATAAGAAAGCAAACATTTTTTTCCTTATAAATTAAAAAAATTTTTGTTTAATTAGTAGAACTGAAAATTTGTCATTATGCAAAATTTCATAATATTAAATAAAATTGTGATACAAACCATTCTTGCTATTCCAGACAATGATCATAAAATAAATTAACAATTTTTTAAGCTTTATATTCATTCATTTCCTTTTTTATCATGAAAAAGATGTCACTGTAAATCACATTAAAAATTTTTTAAATAAAGCTAAGTTCCACGTTCATATAACATTTAATGGATGGGAAAGAAGATTGTGCAAATTTAATTTTAAAAATGTCTTTTATAACAATACATGTGAAAAATTTATTTTATTTTTTAAGAAATATTAGAAACGAATGCTTAGATCGTGTTTTGATTTACCAATTTTGCCAAATCACCAAACCGACAATGATTTACTGGCAAATGATAATGTTTGTAAGCATTTCAGAAGAATAGGGCAGCCTTATTTATAATTATATGTACTATATTTTTTTAATTCCCTGGTGGTTAGTAGGCAGTAAAAATGGCAAGCAACTAGAATTCTTTTTAATTTTTGAAAATTAAAAAAAAATTTTGACTTGGATTTAATTTTAAAGTTATTAAAAGCAAAAACTATCATTAAATGCTGAATAAATGTGAAGGAAATTCAAAACATAAACACAGTTCTGAGTACTTATTCCTGTAATATAATGAACATGTGCTTCTGTAACTTTAACATGACAGTAACGTTAGCAAAAGTAAGCAAGGAGCACACAGATTTATAATATATGACAAGAAAAGGCAGGGCAGAAAGAGATAGCAATAAATGAAAAGAACTTATAATTTAAAAATTATTTCATCTAATTCATTGTCCGCTTGAGATAGTTGAATTGAAAGTCCACAACTTGAATTGAGAATATTTGGCTCATTAAATTATTTATGGCAATAAAATTCTTAATGATCAAAATTTAATACAATCAAAACTAAATATTATATGAAAATTATTCCTTAAAGATGAAACAACTGGGAAAATTTACAATTGACTTATTTTTTAATTTTTACAATTTTATAAAAGAAACATATTATTTTCTTCTTCTTCAAAAAAAAAAAAAAACTGCTATTCTTTTTTAAAAATAATCTTATTATTTAAATGCTTAATTTTCATGTAAATTATTAATATTTCATTTATGAAGATCTATATCCAAACAAAAAATTTCTATATCTTTTTATGCAATCTACTGATTTGACTGGTTTTAATGGAATTTTGTAAGAATAAATGTTTTCATAAAAGAAAATTTTTTGATGTATTCAATTGAATTGTTTCAAAAATAGTTAAAAATTTAATGGATTAAATAGTACAATAGTATAGTACTTAAACTGATCAAGAATTTAAACAAGTCCTCGACTTACAATACAGACAATGAAATGGAATCATATCAATAGTGAAGAACAACCTGTAACAACATTACTCTCTGTACTTTTACCCTTAAAGTTTATTTTTTAATTTTCAGCGAATAAAGACAGTATTTAAGCAGTATCAAGATTTTTACACAATTTTAAGAAATTTTTTATGAAATAAATTATTTTAAAATTGGATTGATATATCTATATAATAAAGTACAGCATTTATATGGGAAAAAAATTGCAACTTTTTACATTCAACTGAAAGAAACAGAAGAATGAAGAAAAAAAAACCTTTTCTGTATATTATTTGCATAACAAATCTTAAAACATTCAAAGAAATTAAATTCTAATTCATCATTAATCAGCATGCCTCACATTTTCAGAAAATATATGGACTTGAATGGAAATACGAACTTATTCAAACATTAAAAAAAGCATTCAAGGCAATGCTCACAGAATTTGTTTTAGAAAAACATTTATTCCAAAAAGGTGACTGTTATAAAAGCATATTACTAGAATGCCTGAATGTTGGATTCTGTAAAAAGTTATTTGACTCATAAATTACAAATTTTAATAGTAAGTTTAAGTTTGATTTTCACAAAAACATTAACATAAAAAGTAAACAGATAATTTAACGATACATCATACAGCAAGAAAAAAAAGGTTTTGAAGGTCTACAGTAGTTTCAAGTAGAATTATGATAAAAAAAAAAATTGTCAAATCTATGGATAAACTAAACTTTCATTAAGACAATCATAATTGGGCTTACGACTATTGTCTTTTAATTTGGAGATCTAATTATTTCAATTTGCATGCCAGTTCTTGCAATAACTTTCTTTAAAGCAATATCAAAAGCTCTTTGCACATTCTTTAACAAATTTAAGTTATTATTTCATTAAAATAGACATTAGTGATACATTTTTCGCATATATTTTATTACAAGAATCTAAAAGAAATAAGAAGTAACACTTTAGATATATATTTCAACTATACATTTCAAATATTTGCAACCATATTGAAAAGAAAGTCTCTAAAAACCAAACATGACAAGAAGATAAAAAAACGTGAAAAACATACATAAAAAAAAAAAAAAAAGAAATGAGGCATTTTTCATTCTTTTCGTTAAAACATTTATGAGACTGAACAGAACATGTCTTAATGCATAATTATAATAAATCTTTATTTCACAATTAACAGAAACGAGAATAATTATAAAGAAAAACATAAACATGATTATATTTCATGAAAGTGAATTGTTAAAAGGTCGTAACCATGTTAATATTATTTAAAAAATCGTACCTATTAATCTGTCATTCGACAGCTTGCCTCTGAACTTATTGCTCATTCTAAAACAATGTACGGTAACGAAAAATATGCGAAATTAATGCAAGTATTATAACACAAATATGTGATATTCTTAAAATTCTAATCTTTGGAAAGATTAACACCAGTTTATTTACATCACAACTGTCAAACATAACATATTGTTTGTAAATATCTTGAGTTTGCGCATTTTGAAAGCAAAACTTAACCTCTGCGCATGTCTCTTATTTTTTGCGTGGGCTTTAAATGTATCGATTTGTTCGAATGCTGTTACAATTGAGTCGCTGCGATAGAGTTCTAGCTCGCTGCTCTAGTGTCTCAATTTGTCCAACTGTTAGTTTTTTCATTTCTGATAATACTTTCCGTTTCATTCAGTTTTTTACCTTTATTGTTACTTACAGGTAAGTCACCCTATGTTTTTATTTATTTATCTTTCTTCTTTCTCATTTTCGTTTGCGCAATTTCATTCCTTACACGTTGTATAGTTTTCAATCTAATTTGAAAGGTTTAACCTTTCTAGGGGTTCTTCTTTAGAACTAAAGATGGCAGACGTTGCATTGAATTCCAACTTAATGGAGTGCAATTTTAAAAAAGATCTTTGGTTCAATGCTAATTTTGATATTTTAACAAATCTACAAATAGCATTCAATCATTGCGCGAGATCTTTCGTTACTGTATTTGAAGCTCACAACGGAACGATCCTTAAAGATCAACCTAAAATTATTTTACGATATCCTCAAAAATCACTACTTTGAAATACATTGGATACATACGCATCCCTCGAACCGACAAACTAATACTATCACCCGATCATATGATACCGCAAGAGAACTAGCAAACATAAAAAGCCATCATGTGCTACAGCCGTCATCAGCCAATAAAATATCCCTTTACCCGGAAAAGATCTCTACTCAGTTCCTACTTCACAATATTCCCACTGATAAATCACTAGAAGAATTTACGCACTAATAGGAAGAAGAGAACAACTTTTGAGTCACAGAACTCCAGAGATTTGTAGGAAAAAAAAAAAAAACAATGCCTAATTTGATCACTATTTTAGGCCTAATCTTGCCAGATTTTGTGTAACAGAACAAAAATTTCTCTATTTTACGACAAATCTGTCAGTGTCAATAATTCTGTCAGTGTCGCAAATGTTTTTCATATACATACCAAATCGTGAACTGTAAAAATCCAATTGCCCGTGAATTCTTTAGCTCCCAACATTCCACAGACTTATGCTTAGCCCAAATGTGCCAATTGCAGTGAAACACACAAGGCCACAAACAATTATACTAAACGTAGAGTCGAAAAAAAAAAAAATTTCTGAAATTTAATACTTTCAACCGATTTTCTTTTAATGAAGATCAGAGGGTATATTGCACTCTAAAAGAAAACTCTTTCTTATTTAAATTAAAAGTCGGCATAACTTTTATCTTCCAATTACGTTACAAAGGACGATATTAAATTATTCCAACGACAAACCATGGTAAACCAACAATTACTTTTCCAGTAGTCAAATAAATCTGTCAGGCACAAGCCTTAATTTTTCAAGAATTCACTAAAACGCTCACAGAAAATATAATGGCATCTCTCACCTCCCTAATTCAAGCTATAAAGAAATTATCTTCTCCTACCGATACAACTTCGATACCTCCATTTAAGGAAAAGAAAAAAAATAAAAGCCAAAAATTGGGCTTTAAAGTCTTGCAAGATTTCGACAGTACAGTGGCAAATTTAACAAATTATGGTAAATCAATCTTCAGCTCTCTCTACCTTTCATTTCACATAACAATTAATCCAGAGCAATAAATAAGTGAATTAGGTTCTCCTTTTTTAATTAAATTTTCTACAATTTTTATAAACTTTTATTTTTATACTTAATCCTACGTTTAAAATTTTACAATGGAACGCTCATAGTATCAGAGCCAAACGATCATTTTATTTCAATTTTTCTTCAGTACAAGTTTTAATAATACAGAAAACATTCCTTAAGTCAGTTTCACATACCCAGCAAACTAATTTATTGAATAGATCACACAGGTAATACACGAAGAGGAATGCTTTTAATAGCTGTAGATTCCGATATTCTTTGCAAAGTTCTTAATCTTAATAATCTTCCCCATCTTAAAAACTAAATACAGGCCCTCGCAATTTATCTACAGCATAAAATTTTACCATTGTCAATATTTATTCTCCTAAAGGTAATAAGCTAATTATTGGTTGAATGCACTTTATCGACAAATCTACTTGCATCATTCTTGGGGATTTCAATTCTCATTATCCCACTCTTGATTCAACCTCTTCGAATAACAATTCTGACATTTTGATCAATCGGATCATCAACAATAATTTAAATAAGCACCAGCTCTCCAGCTCACATTACTACATCTTCTTCATATCTTCTCAATCTCTCTATTGCTAGTGCTGATATTTACCTGAATTTATCTTCCTTCATTCATACGGACCCTTTTGACAGTGATGATTTGCCGATCCAATCATCCCTTCATCTTAATAGTATCCAAAAGCTTGCGGACAGACCTTTATGTGGCCTAATATGGTTTCTGTACTTCAAGATCTACAGAACATTACACACACATAGTAGGACCTACAATCTTTCCTGTCTCCCATTCCGCATAATAATAAAAAAAACTACAGTATTTGTCATCAGCCAATGCTTGTTTCGTTGAATACACAGTGAAATAAAAATTTTACATCAGAAAGGACGGCTTTTATAACAAACGCGCAATCAACTTTCCAGCGAACATTGAATAGCCTACAATAAGACTTCGGCCCAAAGTTCACCGTTTGATTTCACAACTGAAAAAACGCTGCAGCTATAATGGCAAAATTTATAAAAATCTAACCTATTCACAACAGAAACCATCTCGTCAGTAACAAAATCATTCATACTGACAATAATTTGGTCATCACAGATCCGATACAACAAGCGGAATTCTTTAGTATCCCATTTCAATAAACCCTTCGACCAACAATTAATTCCATTTGGTCTTTCAGAAGATTCTTCTTGCAGTTATAATGAATCTTCTACTTCTTTATGCTTTCTATATATCTTTCTTCTATATTCTTTTATGAACCCCTTTCAGTGAACTGCAAGATATCCAGGCAGTGACGGCGTTCCTGCTAAATTAATAAAAACTCTTCCAGATCAACATCTTCATCAACTTCTTCATATTTTTAATAATATTTGGCGCATAGGCAATATTCCATGAGTGGTTCACAGCACAAATCTCCCCAATTCTAAAGTCTAACGAATAGCCATTAACTCTTACAGACAGATAGCCTTAAATTCCATCTGAAGCAAAATTTTTGAATGAATAGTACTTAAAAGACTCATTCATTTATCAGTTCCCGACAAATTAAATTTTTACCATGCTGGCTTTATTTCGTTTAAGTATTGCGTGTATTCGTTGTCACTTCTTCATCGCAAGATCATTGAAACTAAGAACGATAAGAATTATTTCATTACCATTAAATTAGACATTTCTTCAGCCTACGATTATGTTTGGAAAGACGGTCTTCTAAATAAAATATTATAAATTGGTAAAAAAGGCACCAACATGAATTGATTTTTGATTTCGTCAATAGCAAGAATTTTTATGTTAAATGGTGAAAATCTGTTTCGACGAAATTTTTTTCTGCTTATGGAGTTCAACAAGGCTGTGCTCTAAGTGTTTTCTTATTCACGATCTGCATGCATGATATTTTAGACGTCATCCCCGCTCATACTGAATGCTTGATATAAACAGATGACATTTTTTTTTTTTTTATTTAGTAGTGATAAAAATCTTGATAAAGTTATCTTCAATCTTCAATTTACTCTTCATAAATGAACTCAATGTGTGAAAAATGGAAATTCATCCTTCAGCCTGAGAAATAGAAAGCAGTAAATTTTTTTGAATAAAAACAAATTCCAACTCAACACTCGTAGATTTACGACCTCAATATTCCATGGAAAGAGCCCACTCGATTTCCTGGCATAATTTTCTCACATAATATCCCTTTCAAACAACACTTCCTTTATCTTAAAAAGAAAGATATCAAAAAGTTAAAAGCAATCAAAACAATAGCAGCTAGTTCCTAGGGTTGTTGCTCCTGAGATCTCATTCAAATTGCTAATTCAACTATACAAAGTTTTCTTGAATATGGATCAACTGTTTTTATATCCTCTAACCATAGTGAATTCAAAATTCCAAATATTGTGTATCGTTTTACGTTTTGCAACAAGTCTTCCAAAATGGACTCCTCTGCCTATTTTACACAAAGAAGCCGATCAACTACCATTGTTTCAGAAGCAGCTTATGCTAGCAGAGCGCTTTCTCATCAAACACATTTCTTTCGATTTGTCCTCTCCTCCCTCCATCTTCAAGATTGAAACACCCCTTTTCTCTCCAACCTTTTTTCGCCCAACATCTAGACAACTTGAACATCCGCCCTTCAGATTTAATTCATGATTTCGGACCATTTTGTCAAAACTCGAAAATCGCATTTCGTCGGGTGATTTACCCTGTCAAAACAAACAGTTAACAGGCCATGTCATTAAACTTCTTTTTGAACATAAAGATGAACACTAAAAGGATTATTTTGGCTTCAGATCCATTTGAGACATATTTTAAATATTCAATAGCTGTCATCAATATCTTTTCCCAAGAATTTTCTTCAGGTCAGATTTCAATCACAATAGCATCTTCACAGGTGAAGCCCTTGAACTGGATTTAATAATCTCGGCATTTGTTCTGCCAATTCACAGCTTTATCATCCTAACAGACAGTTTTTCCGTTCTTTGAGCTTTCAAAAATTCGATTTCAATTCAATCGCGTCTTTGAACTACTCGGAAGTCAAATACAAACCATCTTAATCAGCATGTTGATAATTGAGTTCATTTGGACTCCACAGCATGTTGGCATCACAGATAATGAACTAGCTGACTCTCTAGCAAAATCGGCAGCAAACAACATCGTTTCTCATTGTGCATCTCCCGAGGATCTTATTTTCTACCAAAACAAAAAATAAAAAAAGAATACAATACAAGATGCAATAGATCAATGGGCAAGTGGAAATTACTCTCATGAATTTTTTTTTTCCCATTTAAATAGCCTTAATTCAGGTCAACTATTTCTTTCTACAAATCGAAAGGAAGACGTCCTACTTTTTAGGTTTCGCACGAAAACATGGCCATCAAAAGCTAAATTGCATAGATTTGGTCAAGCCCCACCTCATTTGCGTCCATACTGCAATACACCAGAGACCGTGTGACGTATTTTGTTTCAATGTAAGAAATATAAGGAGCCAATAAATAAATTGCAAAGTGTACAGATACAAGATTTTATCTTTTTTCTTGGATATTTGATCTGATTGAGGATGCGAGTTACAAGATTGTAACAATTCTTTCATTTTTTACGAACTCAAGCCTCACAACCCTCGTTCTTTAATTTTCTTTTGCTTTTGTTTCTCGTTTGTAAAAGTACTATTTCAAGTTTCAAGTCAAGTCAAATCGAGTACGAAATGATAATGTTATTTAATTACTTATTTTCTTTAATTTCTATTAGAGATGGAAAAAAATTGTTAATTTCGTTAATCGGAAATACTAATATAAATTAACGGTTAATTTTAGTCATTAAATTTAATACCCCAAATTTTGCAATGTGTGGACAAGTTATGTACACTAGTTAACCATAGAACCAACATAGAATATATTTATAAAGGCCTACCAAGAGAAATGTAAACGTTTTTGTGTTAGATTTTTTGTATCCAACAATTTCATTGAATTATTAATTTTTTTTTTCATCTGCAGAAAAATTAATTTTCTAATTCAATATATAGCATTAAAATAATTAAACAGCGTATTTTGATTTTTGTCTCTTTTCTTAAAGCTTTATATTTAAAAGATATAATTTTTAAAAAAGATTTGTTGTTAGAAATTTTTAATCGCTATGAATATGTTGATTAATAAAATAAAATATTTATGTATAATTATAAAAATAATAGAAATTCTTTAAAAAAGATTAATCAAACAAATATGGTTTTGAATATGTGAACTTCTTTATACTTAAATATTAATAACTTTTTCTTAAAAGCATTTCTGAAAAAGAACGCAATCTTAAATTTATGCATAATGAGCCTATTTGTTGATCCATCGATAAAATATATTCTAGATTAGGAATAACACTCTTTTCAGAATTAACGATCATAAATCTCAAAATTACAAGTCAAGTCCAATCAATGCCCTTTGAAAAAAATGTATTTTGTCCAATATTTCTTAATGTATAACAAACAGAGATGATCCCTCATTGCTCAATTTTAATTACCATACTTTAACAAGTTTTGCTGATAAAAATTTTAATAAAAGGGATAAAATAGAATTGCAGAAAAAAATTGTATATTTCATAATACATCTTATATGTATTACATGATATCAGCACAACCTTACATATCTTTAATCATGCCAATATTTTTTGCAATCTCATTCACGAAATATTCACCTAAATAATGTATCTATAATTTAATATAATGAAATAATGTATCTATAATTTAATATAATGAAATAATGTATCTATAATTTCATCATTCAAAAGCAATTAAAAAATATTAAAATACAAATAAACAATAAATAAAGCTTCAGGAGCGATTGCAACTATCTCCCCTCCGCATCACTCCATGGAAAGTCATGCATATTGTGAGCATGGTAGTGATGGAATACACCGCCACATCCACAACCATATAACAATAAATACAGTCCGTAAGACAACAATTGGTGTCTGCCCGAACAAAACAACGTCATTTACAATACAGTGTGCTACGCGTCCATTGCTACCATTGTAAACCCAAACGCCTGTAGTTTAAAGTTAAAGGTAAGCGAAGCAATTTAGCCCATTGTTTCACTTACTTTAACTTTTAAACATCAGGTGTTTGCATTTGTTATGACGGAAATAGACTGCGGAGATGAACATGCATGGCATTGTAATTTCGGATGAAATATGCTATTACCTGCAGTATCACGATGGCCGCATTAGAATTTGGAGACACCGCGGGGTGAAGCTGCTCTACAATTGTGTTATGCATCGTCATACTGGTCCTGCACCAGGTGTGGGATGATAATGGATTTCCCGCATTCCTCCAATACTCATTACCAGTACACTTACCAGTCAACGGCAATATCTGATGTTCTGCAGCCTGTTCTGTTTCCTTACCTTCAGAGCTTGCCTGCGGCCACGTTTCAACAGGACAATACGAGACCACACATCACACTCAATGCTCAAGCTTTTTCTTCACCCACTATATTGCAGTGTTACCCTGGCCGGCCCATTCTCCAGATTTATTACCCATCAAACATGCTTGTCAATGATTGGAAACATCTAGCTCCGGTATACCGCCTCCGCGGATACACCAGATAAACTTTGACCACGTGTGGGGAGAGCACGGGCTGCAGTTTCCCAACCACACATCCAAAGCATCTGTCACTCAATGACGCGGCATGTAGCGCAGAGGTTATCGACAACCGTAGAAGATACACTCATTACTGATTTTCTCTTATTCCTTATGTCAAAGAAGACTGCATTTCAAATCAATTAACATTAATACTGCTTGTAATCTCTGAAATAAATTTGGCTTTGATACCTCTTATCCTTCTTGGTGTTGCAATTTAGTTGACTAGAAGTGTATATAACAAATAGTTTTTTTAGTGCTATATATGGAAATATGATAGATCACAAAAATAGAATTTAATCACTATTATAGAATTTCCTACAAATCAATAAAAATCAATTCATCTTTCAAATCACTGTAAAAAATATTGCTTTGAGAGCACAGTATTTTCAAATGAAATTCAGAAAAGAGTGTTAATTTTTAATGAACTGTGGAAATTAAAAAAATTGACACAAAGTATATTCATCTTATCGTTTACTTACATAATGCAGCATCACAGGCTTATGAAACTAAAATAAAGTATTCCAAAGATATTTTAGTTATATACAATAGGAATTGATGAATTATAAAAAATACCTTTTAGTTAAAATGTTTTCCGCTTTACATCCCACGCGTTGTGTTGTCCAGAAAAAAAAAAAAAAAAAAAAATTGCAAAGGTAAAAAACAATGAAAATTTATCAAATATAATAAGCAGTAGAAATAGTTATAAACAGAAAATCTCCACAAGAGAGAAAAGACTTGCGTTGAAAAGTTTACTTACATTTAAATTAAACGTGATGTAAGAACATGGGAAAACAAGTAGGAAAATAGGCTTCTGATTGGCTGACATTTTGCGATTTACGTTCGTAGTAAGTGGTGAAAATCCAACTTGAGCCGAAATATCTATAATGAGTGAATAGTGATAGGTAATAGTGAAAAAATAGCTATCGTTTTCTCTTACATTTGGAATTTCTGCTTAAAGAAGTACCTCATTTTTTTAAAGGAAATCTTTACAATATAATCCCATACTGATTCAAAACACTGTTAACCGCCGAAAAAAACTCTTTTTTTTTTTTATCATCTGATTAACAAGACCAGAATACAGACAAGATGCTTGAAACATTTTTTATTGCGAGCAGTTTGATAAACTTTACAAATAAGAAAAATTCTTTCCATAAACTATATCTTGGGAGAAGACTGTAACTAAACATTTACACCGTTTAAATCAATTATTGCATGTAACAAAAAAGCAATATGTTTTATTTATGTCAGAAGAGCGAAAATAAAAGATTATCTTAACCATAGATAAGGCTGTTCTTTTTTCTGTTCTTCTCTTATTTAATTTAAAATAATTAAATAATTTAAAATTCCTAAGAATATGTGCACACGTTTAAAACAAATGCAATGATCATAAAAGTTAGATAAAATTATTTTTTCGTGAAGTATTTCAAATGAATAAGATTTTCTCTATGTAAAGACCACCATTGCAAATTAGACAAAGAATAACAATTGCTTGGGAGAGTTATTTCCTTTTCTATTGAACATTGCATAGCATAGCTGTCATTTCCATGCAGTTCCTGTTGGCTATTGCAAAGTATTTTCTCTAAATAGATCCATGATACAATACAGGGAAAAATAGGTTTAAAATGCATACAATTTTACTTATTGAATTGCTTTTAATTTAATGAATAAAATATTTAATATCAATTTGATACTGAAATTCGTTGCTACTTCTAATACATCACATAATATTCTTACACCTAATACCCCACTATAATCACTGTGCCTAGAACTGATACGGTCCTATACAGCATTAAGAAGAATGTAACGACATTGAACCGTCTCAATTTTAACTCCTCAAGGTGGCATCTGTGATATTGACCTTTCTCTCCGACCCAAAGTAAGGACAATTCAACTTACTGACTTATCCTGCCTATCTCCGGCATAGATGCTGAAGCTTTCGATCTAGCATAACTTTTCGAGTTTCGAACCAAGCACCCTTAGATTGGAAACCAAACGTATTATCTAACAGATCGCCCTAGACTGGAAATTAAGAACTTTCTGTCCTTTTCTACATCTCACTCCATACCTAGGGCTATATAGCCCTACCAGTTAGAAAGGGGTGAAAATGGAACATTGGTGGGCCTCATGAATACTAAGAACAACCCACCGATGGGAAAACGGAGAAGAGGACAGGTCTTCGGGGAGAACATTTTTTTTTTATGGGTAACTGACCCACATTTGTGTGTCGTATGTGAAGAAAAAAAAAACTAACTATCGATACGAAACGGTTTTACACACATTTTCACAATCGCCATCGAATCTCCTCATTTCTGAAAACAGTGGCTACAATCATGCTGCCAGAGAATTCAAACCTGAGTATTCCGCATGCTAATTGCGCACATTGCCATGAGATAGGTTGAATTAAGGGGGACTACTACTATACCACACCACTGTGCCTAAAGCTGAGTTGCCCTTTACAGTTTGGGAATGATGTGGGTGAGAAGTCTGATCGAGCTCTGTGACGCTCTATGGTCATGAGACCGGGACCTACGGCTTAAAGTGGATTTCGAACCATTACAAACATCCATGGCACCGTCGAAATTCGAACTCGAAACCTGTGGTACCGAGAGCCAAAGCACTAGCCACTCGGTCATCATTCAGCTGACGAGTTCATTGCTGAAGCTATTACTATCAACATCTTTTTCCAACAGTGCAGAAGTGCGTCATTATGATTAACTCATGCATCATGCATCTCGATTATATGGCAACGATCGAATGTTCATCCATCTGGCTGACAGTCAGTCAGTCAATCTTGGATTCACGGAGTACCTTGGTCCCATAGGGGCCTTAAACTCCTATTTGGGGATAGAGAACATTGATAGAATAAACATGGGTTATTAAAAGGCAATTAAGTGATCAAGGTCTGTCCCATCAAACGTAAATAAACATATGAAAAAGTAAAATTAGAAAATCATGGATTTTTTTTTGAATAAATTAAAATTAAAGTAAAAAGTTAAAGAAGAAAAGGTAAGGAAAAAAAAACACTACGGAATGGGGTTGTCATTGTTAGAAATGATGGCTAAAGGAACAGGATCAGGATCAGATCGAACCCGCGGCGAGAACGATTGAACCAGTTCGTCTAGGAAAATTGTAATTATATAGGACCGCCCTTGGGCGTTTGCGTTCTCCGGCAGTGTGAAATCGTAACTCTAGAGATTACAAATTTCATCATTCGGAATATGTTCAAGATTTGCATAAAAATTTTCAGCAAGCTTGAGCATAAAATTTTGAATACTAGGGAGGGCAAGACTGTGACGAATGTCATCATTTCTAAAGTACTATGGATAGTTAGTAATCCTTCTAAATAATTTATTTTCAATTAATGTGATATTAATTGAGCAGCAGGTATACACGCAATTACTAAAGTTGGCACTTATTTTGTCGTGAAAAGTGAATCATTTGCAAAGTTTGTTTAGATAATCTGCTTGTGAAATTCCGAGATGACATTATTATTTAGGGCTTCAGAAGAATTATTTGAATTATCATTCAGCTTTTGCTTAATTCCTTTTGCAATATTATATGTAATAACACCCGTTTAGCTTTTCTTGATTTCCAGACCTACAATTAACATACACTCATGTCCATAAATTAAGGATAATGAAGTTCAGGCAAAGAAAGAGACAGAAGCAAAACAAACTTGACTTATTTGTAAAGTCTATTTACGAAACAAAAGGTAAAGAGCAAAAAAGATGCTATATGTTTGACATAATTATTAAAAATTGCGATTTTTTACTCCCTGGAGGAAATTTCAAAAAGAACCTATTTACAAAAACAGTATAACATGGTTAGTATGATGGTTAATATGGAGTATGTCTCCCGGACGATGCAATACAGGCCTTACAACGCCTAGGCATGCTGAGTAACAAATTATCAATCTGATCTTGGGGAATATTACACCACTCATCAAGCAATGCCCTCCGAAGTTCCGGTTGACAGGTGGGAGGGGTTGACGGGCTGCAATTCGTCGGCCAAGCATATCCCACACATGTTCTATTGGATTCAAGTCCGGTGTGTATGCTGGCCAATCCATACGGGTGATATCCTCCAATTGAAGGCATTCGTCCAATGTTTGCACGGTGAGGACGGGCGTTGTCATCCATAAACAGAAATTCAGCACCCATGGTGCCCCGAAACAAACGTACATGTTGTTCCAGAATGACATCCCGATAGATGTGGCCTGTCATCGTTACACTCTGAACATGCAGGTCAGTTCTGGAACCAAGAATAATTCCTCCCCAAACGAGCCATCCTGCACCACCGTAACGGTGTCGTTCAATGGTGTTCTCTTGGTGGTAACGGGTACCTGGCGCTCTCCATATGAAAGTCCGGCGAGAATCAGACTGCAAACTAAACCTGGACTCGTCGGAAAACGTCACACAAGACCACTGTTGCGGTGTCCACAATGCATGCTCTCTACTGCAGGTTAATCGCAGGCGGCAGTGAGTTGCGGTAAGTGGAACACTTCTGACAGGCCTACGAGCATATAGACCAATGTGCCCTAAGCGTCTGTACACGGTCTGCCTTGAAACTGTCGTACCGGTAGCTGAAGAGAGCTGACGAGACAGGTCTGATGCTGTGCTCCGTCTGTTTCTTTTGGCAGTAACTACTAAATACCGGTCCTCATTCGGCTTTGTAACTCGGGGGCGACCTGTGCTGTAACATCTACTCACATTACCAACATCTTGGAATCGTTGTCAAAGCCTGGAGATGACACTCTTAGCGATTCCAAGTTCCTCGGATACTTCCAGCTAGGTACGTCCACATTCCAGTCGTCCTATAATTCTACCACGTAAAAAATCATCCAAATGCTTCCTTTGTGCCGTAACTATGCGGTTATTGCACTAGAAGGCTTTTAAAGCGCTTGTGAACAATTTTACTTCTTTGCCACCATTCCTTTATATACCCCCTCTCTTACACTCTCGTCATTGTGACGTACTATCCGCGCCATCTGGTGGTTTCCTGTAATTTGCATATTCTTCTTCAAGATGTGTGTGATAATTCTACAGGTGAAATTTTTATTTTAGAGTTCAATTTCTGTGTGATTCTGATAATTCTATGTGATTTGTTTTTCATTTATGGACATGAGTGTATTTAGTTATTGCATTAACTCCTATTAATCTTGAATTCCACAATTTCTCATAACGGTTTTCTATAAATAATCGATTAATATTTATGTTTATGAACACTTTACTATTCTCCATCTCCCAGAGATACAAACCAGAACACTTTCAATTATTTGTTTTTCATTTCCTTCGCTATTAATAGGTTCCGTACCCTTCGGATGTAGTGCTTTTCTCTCCCCATCGCGTGCAGAACTGGGCCCAATTTTTTAAAAATTTCTTATATTAATAAAAATAAGTAAATGAATTTATGTCTTTCCATTTATCGGTAGAATCCACTTGGCTTTCGTCTACAATTTGCAGCAGATTCTGAGATGGCTATAGATATATAAGCCTCCAAATACAACTTTATATCAACATTAATCAATTCTTCAGAAATTTCATTCTCATGATCACTATTTTTAAACGAAAACAAATAGAATTCTCTACAGCAGCAGAATTCTAAGCCTTATTTATCGCACTTTTATTTTGTAACTGCCTAGCTATCATATTTGGACATTATTAAACAACTTTTTTTCAGGGGTTACATTTTCTGTAAATCTTATAAACGAGGGACAGTCAAAAAGTTCCGGAAATTTTCGTAACAGGCAGTGTAGCTGAAGGTAGGGGTGTGTGATGATCAGTTGGCGAGATACCGAAGTTCGAGCAAAGGCTGAACATCAAATTCATGCGTAGAGTGAGATAATCTGCTTCAGAGACTTTGTTAGCCTCACAGTTTACGATGACGAGCCTTTTTAAAGAAAAAAAGTCTTTTAAGAATGGCTTACAAGATTTCAGGTTGGAGATGAATCACTGAAAGCTACAATGGGAGACCTTCAACTTCCAGAATGGTCGAGCAAGTGAAACAGTTAATTAGATCAAAAAAAAAATGACAATCGACGAGTTGGCACAAGAAGTGGGGATCTCTCATGGATACATTCATGCAATCCTATCAAATGAACATGACAATGCAAAGTTTGTTCCGCGGCTGCTGAACCCGGATCGAATGGAAATTCAGTAGTTAACTGCTTCCGAATGCTTTGAAAAAGCACAGATGACCCGACGTTTCTTAAGTCCATCGTTACTGGTGACGAGAGGTTGGATGTATGCTTACGAGCCAGAGACAAAGATGCAGTCAGGAACACAATGTCCATTGTGTGCTATTGAGTGTCCATGCCATGTCATGGCATTAGAATGGCACACAATGTCTTCTCCTTAACAAAAGAAATCACATCATGTCAAATCAAAAACGAAAGTTATTACGTTATTCGACAACAAAAGTGTGGTGTACCATGAAAAACCGTTAACGGCTGTTAACAGCTGGACAAACTGTTAACGGCCCTTTGTAAGTGCAAGTTTTGAAAAGACTGAGAGAGGCAACCAGAAGAAAAAGGCCAACCTTAATGGCAAGGAGGATGGTCACTACATCAAGACAATGCTCCTTCTCACACATCAATTGTTGTGCAGACATGGCTCGCAAAGAACATTCCACTCCTCCACCAGTCTCCCTACTCTCCGGATTTCTGGCTCTTCCTCAAGATCAAAATCGGCCTCAAAAGGTAACCGTTTTAACATCTTAAAAGATATTAAAACAAATACGACGGCTGAAGTTTGAAGATATCACAATAAGACTTTCAACATTGTTTTCAGCAATTGCTGGAATGGTGAAGCCAGTGTGTGTGTGCTTTAAAAGGGCCTACTCTGAAGACGATTAACTAAACGTACCTATATTGTTGTAACAAAGACTTACAACAAAATTCGTCGAACTTTTGACTGCCCTTCCTACTCTAGATATATTCCCATTATTTTAAGAAATACTAAATTACACTATGACTTTCTACAATCTCTCCATATTTTTATGCTACTAATTACTTGGTATAAGTTGCCCTAGCAGCGGGCAACAAATTACCATCATCTGAAAATTCCTACACCAATTATTAGTTGTACTGTGTTACCTTTTAACAACCTTATCATCTAACCAATTATATGTTATGGGGTTTCCTAGCAATAAACTGAACATACCACATTTCCTATCGGATACCATTAATAGTTACGCAGTCATGTATGACGTAACTTGAATTTTCTGATAAAGACCAGCTGTACTATCGAATCATCATTTATGCTACGTACGTAATAACTCTTGACAGACAGCATTGCAGCAAAACGTGTTCTTCTGATGTCCTTGCAACCGATCCAACTCTTCTCCATTGAAGACTTGTCGAAATGGCTGAAACTAATCATGCTTTCAAAGGATCGTCTACAAACTTTTGCCTGACACCTAAACCTGTGCTAAGTTACGAAAATTGGTACTTGATGTATGGAGTAAGATCGCGTGTCGAATACTTTGAAAGTTACCCTGAAATGATATGCCGTATCGAAAATGATGTCGAACTAGAATTTTTGATTTGTTTGTCACGTGAACACTTTTCCTCTCTTAACTGTAACCAACCGTACTTCGGTTTCAGAACTTTTTTCGCGCTCTGAACTTTGGTACTTACTTGTTAGTAGTTAGACGCGCTAAGATGCGGTTTCTCTGTCTGTATGTCCAGTAATTTTTTGTATTATCTCGTCATTATAATATGCTTAATAAAAGTATTGTAAAAAGAATATTGGAATTATTTTTCTACATCTCGCCCCTTTGGATATATCACTCTTAATATTCCTGGGAACTGGAAAGGTAAGAGAAATTTTGTATGAACCTTTCTAGTTTTATTTTGGAGGATTGTTTTGGTGAGGTAAAATTTGGCATCCCTCCCGGGATTGTAGTCAGTTAATATTTAGATAAGATACTTTTTAATTTTGAAATGGCGAGTGACGAAAATAGTAAAGAGAAATTATATTTGTTAAAAAAGAAAAGGAGTGTTTCTAGAACATCCGTTACAAAGATTCTAACAAAAATTAGAATCGGAACTATCAAACATTGAAGCAATAGATATTGATAAATTAGAAGAATTAGTTGAAATGCTAACTACTAAACATGACTCGTTGAAAGAAATAGATAACAAATTAGAACCTCTTTACGAAGTAGAAGATATTGAAACTGAAATTCAAAATACAGACGAATATGATGAAAAAGTTGCCCTGTGGAAATTTTGTGCAAATAAAAAGATTCGCTTGTTAAAAAAGAATTGAGTGAAATTAAATGCGAAACACGTTCCGAACAAAATAAAGAATTAAATGAGTCGAAACAAGTGGATAGTGTAAGAGTAAAATTGCCGAAATTAAATATTTCAAAATTTTATGGTGATATCAATCAATGGCTAACGTTTTGGAATAGTTTTGAATCTGCCATTCACAATAATGATTTATTAAATAAAGTAGATAAATTTAATTACCTTAAAGCACATTTAGGTGGTACTGCTTTAAATACTGTAGAAGGTTTTTCTATTTCTGCTTCTACGTATGATTCGGCAAATAATTTATTAATAGAAAGATTTGCGAGAAATGATCTATTGATACATACTCATATGAATAATATTTTAAACATAAAATCATTGAGAAATTCCAACGATATTTGTTCTTTTAGAAAATTTTATGACAAAATTTCAACAGAATTAAGAAGTTTGGAAAGTTTAGATTTGAAAACAGAAAATTATTCCGCAGTTCTCTGCCCATTAATTCTAAAAGCCCTTCCTCAAGATATTCTTATCGAATATAATAAAACTGAGAATGAAAATGCTTATAATAATATCGAAGAATCACTGAAGTTTTTAGCTTTGACCTTGAGATCGAGAGAACGCGCAGCCATGATGAGCAATAATTTCGCCAACACTTCTGATTTTCGACCTCGGCCCTTTTCGCCTCTCGATAAAGTAAGCAACCGCGGCTCAAGAAGTAATATATTAGGCTGGGAAAGAATTCCTTCGTCAGCAGAATTAGTTTCGACTAATGTTAAATAAATAAATAAAAATACAACAAATTGCGTTTTTTGTGAGTCATCGGATCATCCTAGTTCTATTTGTGAATACGCGATTAGTTTGTCTATTGAAGAAAGAAAAAAATATTTTGATGAAAAGGAAGCTTGTTTTTAAATGTCTCGATATTAAAAAACATATTTCTCGATTTTGTAAGAGTAATGTAATTTGTTCCCACTGTTCAGGAAAACATTCTTCGATCATGTGCTTTTCAAAATATAAACAGAAACAAATTAATAAAAATGAATCTTCAGAAACTACTGTTCTTACCAATCAGTCATCTTTGAATGAAGTTTATTTACAAACATTAGTAGTTCGAATCCAGAATAAAAACTTAGAACATTATATACGTTTAATTATTGATACCGGATCACAAAGAAGTTATATATCAAAATTTGCTGCTGAAAATATGGGTTTTGATATAAAAGGAGAAGAATTGATTACTCATGGGCTATTTGGAGGAACAGAAATTACTGAACGTCATAACCGTTATATGATACAATTAAGTAGTTTGGATAAAATGAATAATATTAAAATAGAAGTAATGGATCAAAACAAAATTTGTGCATCAATTCCAAAAAATTAGAAGTTCAGACTGTATAAATGATTTAAAAGATAAAAGAATATTTTTGAGTGACATTTCGCCTAAAAGCAAAATTTGCTTGCATGAACAAAATACTAATGAGATTCATGTTTTATTGGGGGCAGATGTTGCAGGAAAGTTATTTACAGGAAAAATGGAACATCTTCCATGTGGATTAGTAGCTGTTCCGACAATTCTGGGATGGACAGTAATGGGAAAAATTTCTGATGCTAAGTTAGATAGTTCTCTTCTTGTTCTGTCATTACACGTAAATGATGCTAAAATTACAGACTTATGGAATTTAGATTCGTTAGGTAGTTCAGATCCTAGCGAAAAGCAATCGAAAGAAATGCAGAAATTAGTTTGGGAACATTTCGAATCAACAGTTTGCAGAGAAAATGACGGAAGATATATAGTATCTCTTCCTTGGATAGATAGATGTCCTTCAATTCCTGATAATAAATATTTGGCTCAGAAACGTTTAAAAAATACTGTTACAAATTTGAATGTAAACAACTGTTTAGTAGAGTATGAACAAGTGTTTAAAGAATGGGAAGAAGAAGGTGCTATCGAAGAAATAGTACCTGATCCAAATTGTTATGAAGTCTCAAGTGTACACTATTTGCCGCATCGAGCTGTCATAAAAGAAAATTCTACTACCAAAATAAGACCAGTTTTTGATGGTTCAGCTTGTGTTAATAACTCTATATCTTTGAATGATTGTATTGAAAAAGGACCCAATCTCATTGAACTGATTCCAGCTATTTTGAATCGATTTAGGTTGGGTAACATTCGTGTCACTGCTGATATTCGTCGATCATTTTTACAAATATCTTTACATGAAAAGGACAGAGACTATTTACGCTTCTTATGGTGGAAAGAAGGTGATCCTGAAAATGAAATTAGAAAATTATCTGAAGTAACTTCATGAAAATTTGTACCTGGTCATCAAAATCCAGCTGACCTTCCTCACGAGGTTGCAATGCCGAAGAATTAATGAAATCTCAATGGTGGGAGGGACCTAGTTGGATCTATCAATCTTTTGAAAATGGCCTACTTCTTAAATGTTTCCTGATTTAGAAGTTGTTAATTCGGAAAAAAGAAAAGTTGTTATATCTGCATCTAATATAGAAACTGAAACTTCTGAGTATTTTTAAGAATTTCGTCTTACAAAAAGATCGTAAGAATTATGGGGTGGATACTTCGTTTCATCAACAATATTAAGAAAAGAGTAAATGAAAGAACTTTTGTATCTTAAATGTTGAAGAATGTAATAAAGCCGAAAAATAATTTTAAGAAAAGTTCAAAGAGAATGTTTTCAGAAAAACAGAAATCTTTCAATGCAGACCTATTTAGATCCAGATGATCTCCTTAGAGTAAAGACAAGAATTATACAAAGAAAAGATCAAGAAAGTTTTCGATATCCAATTTTGCCACCATCAAAGCATCATATAGTAGACAAATTAATATTTGACAATGTTGAACTTTGCCATGCAGGTATACAAGTCTTGATGTCTACGTTACGAGAAGAATATTGGATTATAAAAAGCAGAAAGACTATTCGTCAAGTTATTAGAAACTGTCTCCGATGTAAAAGATTTTCCATACATCCTCTGCAAGCTATTACTGCTCCACTCCCCGAAGATAGAATAAGAGAAGCTCAAGTATTCGAAGTCATTGGTGTAGATCTGTGTGGACCATTGTTTTTGAAAGACAACAAAAAATGTTGGATTGTCTTATTTACTTGTGCTATTTTTCGTGCTGTTCATTTAGAACTTGTAAGTTTTCTTTCTACAGATAGCTTCATATTAGCTTTTAAGAAGATTTATCTCTCGTAAAGGAAGACCTTGTACAATATATTCTGATAATGATACAAATTTAGTTGATACATCTAATGAACTGAAATCTGTTAATTGGGAAAAAATAGAAGAATTTGCTGCCATTAAGAAGATTAATTGGAAATTAAATCCGCCATCAGCCCCATGGTGGGGGTGGATTTTGGGAAAGACTTATTGGTATGTTAAAAGGAATAATGAGAAAAATCTTGGGTAAAAGCTAGTCTGCATTATGAAGAAATGCATACTGTTATATGCGAAGCAGAAAGCATAATTAATCCAAGACCATTAACATATCTGTCTGAAGACATAGAAGATCTTATCGCACTTACACCAGCAATGTTCATTCAAGAAATAAAAGAAGTTGGAATGCCGGATTTAGATCAGATGGATTCTAAAAGAATGAATAAACGATTTATGTATAGACAAAGACTTCGTGAAGATCTCAGAAGGCGATTTCGAAATGAATACCTTGGTCAACTAAAAAGAATTTTCCAAACTCCAGGAAGAAGCAAAATTAAGGAAGGTGATATCGTCTTGATTGGTGATAGCAACATGAAAAGACTAAATTGGCCTTTAGCAAAAGTAGTGAAACTTTTTTCTGGTAAAGACAATAAAGTTCGAGTTGTTGAATTGAAAACCAAGAATGGGTGTTTCATAAGACCTATACAGCGCTTATATTCATTAGAAATTAGACAAGATGAAAGGTGTGCCTTGCAGAGTAGGACTCCACTACCTGACTCCTTCCGCAACAAGTGCCCCGACACTGATGATTCCACATCAGATTCAGTGACTGTCATCGGATCCAGTGATTGTCCTCAATCTGTTGACTGTCAACCGTATGACAGGTGTGATAATAGTGATACTTATCAGACATCCCGTTGTGGAAGAATCCTGAGATCTCCTAAGCGATTGGACTTATGATTTTGAGTTTCATTATTCTCTTGAAACTCAAAGGTGGAGAATATCGAAAATGATGTCGAACTAGAATTTTTGATTTGTTTGTCACGTGAACACTTTTCCTCTCTTAACTGTAACCAACCGTACTTCGATTTCAGAACTTTTTCGCGCTCTGAACTTTGGTACTTCCTTGTTAGTAGTTAGCCGCGCTAAGATTCGGTTTCTCTGTCTGTATGTCCAGTAATTTTTTGTATTATCTCGTCATTATAATATGCTTAATAAAAGTACTGTAAAAAAGAATATTGGAATTAATTTTCTACATCTCGCCTCTTTGGATATCTCACTCTTAATATTTCTGGGAACTGGAAAGGTAAGAGAAATTTTGTATGAACCTTTCTAGTTTTATTTTGGAGGATTGTTTTGGTGAGGTAAAATGTCGTTTCTTACCCAATCAACTTCACGATCAAAGCACACTAAGAAGTTGCCGATGTGTTCGAAGTGTATACAGAAAACATAAAGTAAATTGTCGAAAATACAGCGAATATTAATTATTGCTTCTATCTAATTCCACTAATCAAATATTTCCACTCTAAACGCAACCCCATTATTTATTGATTTTCTAAGAAAAGGCAAATTTGAAAAACCTTACCAAAATGATAAAAACATAGGAAACTATTTTATGGCATCTAAAACTGTATGCATCCTGCGAGTGAATTATAAGTTTATCATCATTCCAAGATCTACATCAGGTTATCTGACCTATTGTGAATGAGACACAACATAAAAATACAGATTTCCTTAAACCACTGATTTTTTCATGCATTTGTAGCGACACCTATTGATGGAAAATGGAGTAAGAATTGAATAACTTCTACTTTAACTGTTAAAAAGGGAATTTTCCCGCTAGAATAAAAACAGAACGTAGTTGGCGTTAGAAATTGAATAAAAGATGTTGTAAATGTGAAAATTGATTATTGTCTTTTATTTTGCCGTATAGATTTTAATAACACTACGCAACCTTTACAAAGCCGCCACATACTTGGTGACCCGTGAATTATTTGCAAACCGTGAATTATTTACAAAATGACTGAAACTAATGAATCGGCGAAAAAGATGAAGTAGCGCGGGTAAGTGTCAAAATACCTCCTTTTAGGCAGAAAAACCAGATATATGGTTCTTTCAAGTTGAAGCACAGTTTTCAATTTGTGGAATAACAGCCGAGGATACAAAATTCAACTACTTAGTTTCGCAATTAGAACCGAAATGTGTTGAAAGTTTGTGGGACATTATAAGTGATGATAATAGAACAAAATATACCGCTGCAAAGAATGTTTGCTGACTACTTTTAAAGAAAGCGAAAATAAGCGTCTTCAGAGACTACTTACAGGACTTGATTTGGGAGATCTCAAACCCAGTCAACTTTTACAAAAAATGAGAAACTTGGCTACTGATGGAATTACTGACAAAGTGCTAACAACATTATTTCTACAAAATGCCTGATTCCGTGCGGAATATTTTACTAGTTAGTGATGAAGGAATTGAGAAACTCTCATTAATGGCGGATCGTATTCTTGAAATGCAACCAAAACAAGAACTTTACTGCGTAAGCAATAATGTTTCATCAGGATCAGATGCCATAACTGAGTTACGACAACAAATTGCATCTTTGGATAATAAACTTGAAAAACTGATATACACTGAAGTGACAAAAGTCATGGGATGCCTCTTAATATCGTGTCGGCCCTCCTTTCGCCCGGCGAAGTGCAGGAACTCGACGTGGCATGGATTCAACAAGTCGTTGGAAGTCTTCTGCAGGAATATTGAGCCATGCTGTCTCGATAGACGTCCATAATTGTGAAAACGTTGATGGTGCAGGATTTTGGGCACGAACAGACCTCTCGATGATGTCCCATAAATGCTCGATGGGATTCATGTCGGGCGATCTAGGTGGCCAGATCATTCGTTGGAATTGTCCAGAATGTTCTTTAAACCAATCGCGAACAGTTGTGGCCCGGTGACATGGCGCATTGTCATCCATAAAAATCCCATCGTTGTTTGGGTACATGAAGTCCATGAATGGCTGCAAGTGATCTCCAAGTAGCTGAACATAAGCATTTCCAGTCAATGTTCGGTCCAGTCGCACCAGAGGACCAAGTCCATGCCATGAAAAAATAGCCCATTACGGAGTCACCACCAGCTTGAACAGTGCCTTGCTGACAGTTTGGGTCCATGGCTTCGTGGGGTCTGCGCCACACTCGAACCCTACCATCAGCTTACCAACTGAAATCGTGACTCATCGGACCAGGCCACGGTTTTCCATTTATCTAGGGACCAACCGATATGCTCACGTGCCCACGAGTCGCTGCAAGCTATGTCGTTCTGTCAGTAAAGGCACTCGAGTCGGTCTTCTGCTGGAATAGCCCAAGAAAGCCAAATTTCTCCGCACAGTTCTAACAGACAAGTCCCTTGTACGTCCCACATTAATTTCTGCGGTTATTTGACGCAGTGTTGCTTGTCTGTTAGAATTTACGACTCTTTGCAGACGTCGCCGGTCTCGGTCGTTAAGTGCAGGCGGTCGACCACTGCGCTGTCCATGGTAGGATGTTATGCCTGAAATTTCATACTCTCGGCACACTCTTGACACAGTGGATCTGGGAATGTTGAATTCCCTAACGATTTCCGAAATGGCATGACCCATGCGTCTAGCTCCAACTAACATTCCGCGTTCGAAGTCTGTTAATTCCCGTCGTGCGGTCATCATCACGTCAAAACCTCTTCACATGAATAACTTGAACAGAAATGAAAGCTCTGCGAAAGCACTGCGCATTTATACCTGTTCTACGCGATGCTACTGCCATCTGAAAATTTGCATATTGCTATCCCATGACTTTTGTCACTTCAGTGTATGTAATAAAATTTCTCCTCATTGGGAACAGCTAAGAGATTTATATGAGTTTGACTTTTCTAAATCAAAATATGGCATAAAAAATTGCACCAGCACATAGTTATATTTAAAAACTATACATATAGATATATATACTGAATTACCAAAAAGATAGCTACATTTATTTATAAAACAACATATTAATGAAGTTTTCACTATTGCTTTTATTTATCACTATTTTTTAAACAAAACAATAGCCTTGCATGAAAACTTATTTTGTTCACTTCAGTCTCTTATTTTGTTCACTTAGTCTCTTGTGTATTATTTATGTACATCCAAGTCTAGCTAGGCTGTCAACATGAGAAATTAGACGTGTTTTTGAACTAATGACGATTTGTATTTCGTGGAGCTCCTTGGCTGCGAAGCAGCCGTTAGCTCCGGTCTGGTAATAGTCTTTTGAACACATTGCTGAGTAGAAAATGGTAAGACTAAATGGAGAGCTTGCCCAATAAAAAAAAATAATAATAATTAAATAAATAGAAAAATAAACAAAAGAGGGGAGTTTTTTTTTTTTATTGTCATTAAAATTATTAATAGGGAAATAACATGCAAAAGCGAAAAGTAAAAAGGGAAACATTGATTAAAAAAGAATAAACCAAGAGAACGGAGAGCGAACTGGGAAAAAAAAGTCAACATAGGATTTGAACTAATGAAAAACAACAGTTATGACTACAGTGATAAAATTTCAAATGGCATCACCTTTTGTTTTTATTGGAATGCAATTTCCATAATGAAAAAAAACATAAATAGCAAAACCTGCAGCAATCAATTTTTGCTTTTTGTTGCTTCTCTATCCTTATTGGTTGATTTTACTTTTCTTCTCAGCCTGTCTAGCGGCGGCAATTTTTGCTCTACAGGTACCAACGCTGTTTATGATTTTTTTCTATAAAGATCACATTAAAATTAAAAAAAAAAAAAAAAAAACATTGTCATTTGAAATTTTGTCACTGTAACCGTAACTGCTAGAATTTAACTCTTATTTATCGTACGATTCTTGAGCACATACCTCAACCCAAATTTTTATTCTGTTTCTGTGAACAGTATAATAGCCAGGAACATGTATATTGGGATAGTTTTTGCATAATCATCCTGTATATAAGAATATGCCACCACTAGTAGAAAAAAATATTAATCAATGTAATTTTGCTTTATTATTATGAGCACAACGCAAAAATTAAAATGAAATAAAATCCCCATTAAAGGTAAACTTTCAGATTGCTAATAGTCACCTTTAATCACTAAGTCACAGGATAGTACATATTAAACGATACAATTTTGCTGTATAAATTATCTGTATGTAAGAAATTAAAATGAAAAAAAAAAAAAAAAAAAAAAAAAACTGCTAAGGTTATACTCTCTAAGGTTATACCACTCTTTGGATTGCTAGAACCTGCATTTTATCAAAAAGTTTATTATAATTTTTACTCTATTTCTCGAAAATAATTGAGATGGGTCTGATTACTTTGCTTAGTTAACATCTTAATTATGACTTTGAGAAGATACAGTTATGCAAGAGTAACAGCCATCCAAGAGGCTGCAAAAAATCACATTATATAATAGGAACAGAAAAAAGCATTGATTCACAAGTACCTTTAATAAATGAATTAGTACCCTTGAATATGAGATACGAAACATTTTGCTTCCCGCTTTATATTTTAACCAACTTTGCAGCCATAATTCAAAAGATTCCCTTTATTTTTTTTAAATGTTGCTTGAACACAAAACTTCTCATGGTCGTTTTTACAGAAACATGAATGTTCTCATTTAAAAGATGTAGTATAAGAAATATTAATGTTTTTTGCAACTGCTAAACTATGCAACTTTCGTCTGCAAATTAATTACAGTCTGATTCAAGATTATGCACATGACATTGATGATTTTCAAAATAGTTTAGGCAGCTTTTTGTAATGAAAATTCTAGAGAACCCAAAATAAACATCATGCTTTCAGCCTTTAATTGTTTAAGAAGAGATATACTATTCAGAAAATTGCAATTTGTTTATTTTTTCCTATGAATTGCAAATTTCAGGGGTGGAAAATCAAAAAATGATTTTCGTAGTAGCTTTCAGCGGTTTCGCAAAAACAGAGCAAATTACATTTTTGTAGTAGCGTTTTCTCTGTGTGGTTTCATAGCACAATATTTTTTACATTAACAGTTCTTCAAGGCATATACGAATTAATTTATTATTTAGCAATCGTTTGATCGATATGAAATAAAATTGCATGATTTGTACAGGAATTAAATTAAACTTAGTCATTTTGTATAATATTCGAAATACAACACGAAACTAATTGATGTATTCATAAGACAATTAGAATTAGGATCAAATGTTAAAAATTGAATTTTATTTAATGCATAGATAATAAAATAATTATTTAATGCATTTATTAGTACGTTTAGTATTTTTAAAGGCTAACAATTTTTATTTATCTTTCTTACAACTTCGAATATTTTGGAATTCTCAGCAATGAACATTTGTAAAGGAAATATTATACTAATTTTTAATGGATTTCATATCAAAATATGATTATTAAATAGAAAAAATATATTAAAATTTTACCTGAATTTTCTTTTGGAAAGCTAATTTTAGATTAGATATATTATTTTAATTGAAATACAAATTATTTTAAATATATGGTAGTAAGAAATAAAAGATTTATTTAAAATTATCAAATCATAAGAATTTTGGTTGAGTTAAAAAAAAAAAAAAAAAAATTCTTATTTCTGTTGTTATAAACAATAAGTAGTATTTTTTTTTAGTTTTAAAATGAAATCTAAAATTATATGTTCCAAATTTTGAAAAAAAAAATAAATAAAATATATGTATTAATGTAGGGGGGAAAAACAATATGCCAAGGCTAAGGAGAATGAACAATACTTATGTATAAGTAAATAATGGATAAATGTTTTTTAAATATTATGCAACAAATCATATTTTTATGAATTTTATTATTTCTAGATATAACATAGTGGTAGATTTTCTAACCACAAAAATTTCCTGAATTTTGTAAGCACATTTGTGGAAGACAAGTGTGCTTACAAAAGTCAGTGTTCAAGTAATAAAGAATTGCTTTAATCCTTCAAATGAGATTACAGCTAATTTGTAAACTATTAAAAAACAAAATTATTTTTAAATTTGAATATTTAACAGATAATAAATAAAAATGGGACAAATAAAACATTAGTTGTAGAGAAATTTTTTTTAGAAAATAGAAAAAAATTATGCATACTGGTGAATAATTTACAAATGTATAATATTAACGAAATTTGAAATTAATTAAAAACATTTATTTGAAATAGTTATTGAAGAAATATTTAATAGTATATGTTCACAAACATTTATTCAAATTGTTCCTATAAAAAACAATAGACGGTGCCACAATACAAACATTTAAAAATTTGTCTCCTGTTAAACCTTATCGCCAGCAGAAAATCATAAGAGTAGAATTCTTAAACCATTGGGTAATTCTTACCCCCTCTAATAATGATTTTAATTGAAGTCTGAAGATAGGCTCATTTATATTAGGGGATTAGTAAACCAAAATAATGGAAATATTTCATTTTAAGCATAGAAATGCGAAATTTGCCATTTTGTAGCAGAATTATGTAGCAAGGGATGAATATTGGTGCAGGTTTTCCACCTCCGAAATTGATCATCAGATTGAATATCACAAAATTGAAAATGTGAAATGAAAAGGAGATATGCAGTTAACATGAGCAAACCATATGTGGTGCAAAATCGAAAATTTTGCTTTAAAAAAAAAATCTCTAATTCATACGGCCTTTTAAGGCACTGTTTCAACCGTAAAAGGAACCACATATCAAAAAATAATGAATAATTTGATTGATATTTGTAATTAGAAGCTTGAAATCTGTAAGAATCATCATTATTTTTATAGGGAAGAATTTAATGCCGACCAAAATTTTCACTTTCTATACCCTTCTTTTTAACCATAAGAAATAAATATATCTGAGCCAATTAAATGAAATCAATTTTATACAATGCATACTACAAAAATTGATAAAATATTAAAAATGAATGGTTAAGTCGCAATAAAGTTACACGTCAAGTTATATTCATTATTATTGTAAAATAATATGCAATTAGAAAATAAATGCACAAAAAACAATTTAGATGTACTTCTTTAGCAGTTCTTCCACAATTAAAAACAATCTACATGGCTTTAACTTTGTGCACAACTGTGTTTAAAATAATTGTATAAAAGAAACAAACAAAAGAAAAAAATTAAGACAAGAAAAAACAATCATGTTTTATTATAAAATTAACTACATCAATCCTTACATGTAGTTGTAATGAATACAATGAAATACTTTTAATATCACTTTTGACTTAGATATAACTACACAGTTTCAGTACTAAAAAATGATTAATATGTTTGACATTTCAAGTATACATGAAAAATTAATTTTTTTAATAATTTCATGGTTAACTTCACTATTATAATGTTTTACATAAAAAAAATAAAGCTTATGCAACTTTAATAATACTACATCAATATAATAACTGTTTTAGTAGAGAAAGTTAAATCTTCTGCAGGCAATTATCTACAATACAGTTTTTTTTTATTTTTTTATTTAGAAATAAATTTTTATTTACACACATGATACAGATTCATAATTGTGATGTTATGATATATATATTTTAATGAGTGTGAAATATTATTACTCGGGAATATAAGGCTCTTTGCTTAAAATTTCAATTTAAAACAGAACAAGTTATTATATGCTTAATTTTTCAAACTAGGATAAGTAATTTGATCTCACTAATTCTCACATTCTGGAAATATATATATTTATATAAAAAGTTCCAGAGTTTAACTGCTTGCTTATAGAATCAAGCAACTTTGATTTACTATTAGCACATTCCAATACAAATCCTAACCTTTTCCAGCAAAATTTCTACTTTCAAGACCAAATAATAACAATATTCTGTATCATGACTAGAATGAGAAAGTATCAATCATTTACATAAATGTCAATTGCTCTTACAAAGATTTAACAAAAAAACCGAGTTATTTGGGAAAAATATCACTAAGGCACAAGAAAAGAAAGTTAAAAAAACCTATATCTGAACACAAAATAAAATAGCAAATTAATTTTATCACAAATAATAAAAGTTCAAGAGAAAAAATGATAAAGCTATAAAAATCACAATTTTATGAAAGTACATTATAATATTGTACACAATTTACTTTAATAATAACCAACTTAAAGATTTATACTTGCAACTTTAAACATCAGTTTTAATAATGCTGACGGCGCATCATTTATTTGTCATGTTGCTCGTCTGATCTATGTCTTTACATATCAAAGCAACTGTATAAAATAAGGCATGATTAGATTGCTTTACCTCTTTTATAATACTACGAATTCAATGAGCATTCTAAATTGCAGAGTTAACTAACATGCCCAAGTGAATAAGTATACAAATTGCAAGGTATATTTATGCACTCTTGTAAATTTTGTTGCTAAATGGAAAAGTCAGAAAAGTGCACAATGGGATACATATAATTGAGCCTACAAGGAATAATTGGGATCAAAGTCCTTATTTTACTGAAGTCTCTTTGAAACAGTACTCAAAATAAGGATTTGAATTGAACATTTCAGCTGCAAGTTAGAAAAATTTACTATTACACATTTCTTTTGTTTGGCTGGAATTAAGCTGTAACCAAAGATGGGAAATCATTCCAATCATCAACTCTTGGAGCAGATTGTTGACCAGATTTATTTATTTTCATGCTTCCACGGTAGCTTCGACCACCAGTACTCGATCCAGTACCAGCATCTCTGCGATCTTCCCTGTGAACATCCCTACCAATGTTTGAGCCTCGTTCACTTCTTGGACCAATACCCCTAGCACCACGCCCTCTTCCCCGTCCTCTGCGAGAATCATTAAAATTTATCTGAATATCAACAAGCTGTCGCTGTCGTCCTCGACGAGCAAATTCATCTTCCTAAAAAAATTAATGGATTAAACCATTTGAAAAAATTATATTATAAATCATAACTGAACTAGGCAGGAAATTTCCACATTTTAGATAATTTAAAAATATAAATGTAGTAATTCAAATAGAATATTTATAATATATCTTACATCAACATCCTCATCTTCTTCCTCCTCTTCATCATCATCTTCCTCAACCTTTTTCTTTAATACATATAACTTTTTCCACTGATTTCCATCCTCACCTTCTCCGGGTTTTCGTAGATTGTACTTAGGAACAGCTCGCTTTGCTTCTTGTTGGCGTTTCCATTCATCAAGTGTCATTTCCTTGGCAATTACCTCAGCACGTTCTTCAGATACTGGTAAATTTTCTCTATGAATGAGTATCAGAACATTAGATGGTGTAGTTAACATTTTTATAAAAAGAAATTTTAATTTTCAGTTACTTCTACATGAGTCATTTAATCTCAGAAGCAAAAAGTATTCTTACACTGCATTACATAATGGATGAAGGTGCTTAAAATAATTCATGCAAATAAAAGCATCCATTTACAAAAATTTAAAACAAGAAACTTATCAATCAATAAACACAGTTAAATGAAATCATACATTAAAGGCTTAGGTAGAGTCTGTACAAGAGTGTATGAGCTACTATATATCATTCATGTATTCTTTCGAGCAATTCAGAGAGGACTAGAAAAACACTCCCTTAGCAGTGAACCCCCTCCCATTGTGTTTTAGAAGGTCATAAATCCTTTCAAATGCAACAACAAAAAAAAAAAAAAAAAAACCTATTTGGAAGGAAGAATTGTTTTTCTTCCCTTGAGAGTTTACAAACATTCTGGCTCGGAAAAATTTATGGATGCCATTTTGCAACTCACATGCAGATGGGACTTTTTATATGCAACTTACTTAGATTCAACATTTTCAGATGAATCTCCAGTCTTTTCACCAAGTGAATCCTCTTTCCACGAGTTTGACACACTGAAACATTGAATAAATACTTAATTCAACACCATGTAATGAAGTTCTAATTTGCAAAGAATTAAAAAGAAAGTGACATATTAAATTCTTCCACATTGTTTAAAGTAGAAGCTATTATTAATGTACACATTTTGCCAACACACACACAAATTAAAAAAAAAAAAAAAAAACAAAAAAAAAACCCCAAACATTTTTAGAAAATATATATGTTTACCAATAAATGTATAGTATTAGTAATTTTGCTGACTATCTTGATTGCAGTAACATATAAGGGATTATATAATTACTCTCCATTCAATCCGATTCATACAAAATTGAAGGATTTAAGATTCTCTGAATTGAAAATTGTTCTCATCTCTTATAAAAAAAAATAATAAAACAGGGGTTTGCTATAAGAGCATAAAAGCAGTGATTGGGAAGAAAGAAGAAAGTATCGCAAACAGCTTCTTCTTTACTGTTGAACCATTATGGAACACTGTATAATACATAATTAACCACCTAGGTCTTTCATTTAAATAGTGCAAACATAATCTTAAAAAGTGAAATTCATAGTCTGTAACCTGAAAATTCCAAGGCGTTTTGAGCTGCAAGAACATCTGCTAAATGACTCTTAAATTACTCTACACAGAAGAAAGGCAGGAAAAATTCTTCTAAAAGCCTTAAAGGAAATAGTAAAACTTTAAAATAAGAAAATTAACAGTTTATAAAAGACATCCAACAATAAAATTTTTAATTATGTGGTCTATAAATATTACAAAATAAAAAACATTTCTTCAGATTACATCATAGTATCTTAAACTATGTTCTTTATGTTACATAAAAACATATCTAATTAAACACAAATGCCAACCTCTATATTAATTTAATGACACTAATTTCATATATAAAACTACTAACTTGTTTTCTGGTGGTGTTTCTTGCCAACATGAATCATTTTGCTTTTCAGCAGGTGTACTAAGGAATAAAAGTATTTAAATTAAATAGTAAAAGAAAGTAGAAGGTAACACATGAGCATGAAAATTAAATTAATAGAATGGTATTTTAAAAATCTTACTCAAACTCTTCATCTATCCAAGTTGATTCTGCTTCTTTTTTCGGATACTGTAATTATATAATAAAAAGGGAGTTGCATATAAATAAAAAAATATATGTGGCCATAATAGAGAAGCATAATAAAAATAAAAATTTCAAACAGGTTATTTTATTGTTACTCTCAACATAGGTTCTTTTTATATTCCAACTAATTAACATTAATTGGTTTTGTTTTTTTGTTATAAAAATAATTGCAAGTACATTTTAAAAAAAAAAAAAAATTGTTTTTAAACATCTAATAATACTTACAGTTTTTAATAATAATACTTACTCTAAGTCAGATTTAACACCACCCCAATTATCTGATCCAGCACCATCTCTTTTTTCAACAGAACGTAATCCACTATGCAAGAATTAAACAAAAAATTAAAGTAATCTAAAAATAATAATAAAGCAAAATTTTTTAAAAAAAAAAAATTACTACACTCACGTTTTTGTCACTTCCACTACGACGATCAAATTCTCTACGTGGAGGACGATTATCATAATTGAAGAAACCACCCCGGCCACGAGATCTTCCTCGTCCTCTAAAGCCACCACGCCCTCTACGAGTTTCCGGATCCCTTTCCCTAAAATTAAGCATATGTTCAGTCTGTTAAAACATTATATTCCTAAACAGTGATTTATAACATTGTTGTCTTTTATTATTACATACTAAGCAATTGAAAAAAAAAATACAATTTCAAAATTAAATATTATGCAGCTGTAAACCTTTATTTCTGAAAATGTAGAAAATTAAGTCAAATTTTTACATTATTAAAATAGCAAAATTAAATAAAAATAATAAAATTAAATTTTTTATATTAAATAATTATTTACACTTACTGTTCACATAACTCGATGACTTAAAAATCAACTTTTAACTATATACATCATGATTATATATAAACATGTCCTAAAATCGGTGAATTATAGATAGGGAATTATGGAATTTCAAAACATTTTCCTAATTCATAGTTAATAAGGCAGGCTAAAAATAAAACAAAAGAATTCCTGTAATTTTCCAAGAAATCAAATATATCTATAACATTAAACAGGGATCCTTAAAATACCTTTTCTGATTAATTCACACAAAAAAATGTTTATATGCTTTTTCACTAAAGTCCATTTAGCTCCCCTCTGCATCATGTAAATAGATGCAATGAGCAGTTAATTTAAACATAATATATTCCAAATTAATTCATATTTTACCTGATCTCGGCACTAGAACCATGATCTACACGATTTCTAAAATTTTTTCTTTCTTCAAAATCCCTAGATTCCTCAAAGTTTCTTGAATTCCTTGCATTTCGATCATTAAATGGTCTAGACTTTGGCTTGTTAGAAGATTCTAAAATGAGAATGGAACCAGAAATTATATTAAATATAGAAATATTTACACTGCTGAATTAAAAAACAAAAATAAAGTTAGGATTTAATGTTTGCATCAGAAAAGCATATTGATTAAAATTAATTATACACTTTAAATATCTAAATGATATTTTTTTTTCCAAATTACATTTTGTTTTTGGGATTACTATTTTGCATCTCGGTTTATATGAATCACAACTTTAAAATAGACAAATACTAGAATGGGTTTAAAAAATTATTGTATATTTCAGCGTATAATAAGCTGAGAATTTTTTTATCTTTTTTCTAAAAGCTAAACTACAGAAACTGGGTTAGTACACGGATCCACTAATCTAAGATGCAATTTCTCAGGGGGAGTGATAAATCCAAAAATAGCATGTTTTTATTTCTGTAGTTTAAGCAAAAAAAAAATTATTTCATTTAAAATTGAGCTATTTGTTTTATGAAAAGTAGTTTTATTTTCAAAATTGTTTATTACATTGCTAGTTGATTGTTTCAAAACCAAAAAACCTGACATTGGTATAAGTATCAAAATGTACAACAGAAATAATAGGATGCGGTAAAAAATTATCACAAGAAAATAAAGGAAAATTACTTCTTCTTTAACTTTATGGATGTTTTGAATTTAATCCTTTTGTAAAAAAAAAAAAAGTCATAAATCTTTTAAAGTTCAAGTCACAGTCTGAGTTTCTGAATAGTTTTATCAAATTTACTTTCAGTTAGTGGAATGCCTGGATACATATCATCCTCCTTTCCATACTAGAATTTAAGTCCTTTTCATATAAAAAAATCCTTATTTTATTTTTTTATTATTATTTTGGTTTATAAATGGGTTTAAATAAGAAATGCACACTCTCAGCTGATATGCAGATAAGCTTACATTCGAAAATATACTGTAATTTAAAAATAATTTTTAAATGTTATAAATGCCAAGTTAGCCAAGTAAAAAAATATTAATTTAAGTTACTAAAGAAATACCTATAATATATAAAATTCTTTTATGCTTCTAACCATTTAAGAATATTCAAATATATATAATATTCCATGAAAAAGCTAACTTTAGTTTCTAGTCTTGAATCTTGGCTGTATTTAAAAAAGGGTAAATTTCTTGTATATTAATAGAGCTGCAGTTTGATGTATTACATTTACTTACAAAATACAGCCAACATACAGAATAGTAGAATTTGAAGGCGATACTTATTAATTAAGGACAGCTATTTTTTTTAAATGCAAAAATAGACAGCATAACAGCGAACCTTCCTCCAATACTAAAAAAATTTCAAAGAGCAATAATTTAAATCTCTATAAATAAGCAGTATTAGACAAATAAAATTGTAATAATCTTTTCAAACATCTAAAATTATACACAAAAGGGACTACAACGTCAATATAGAGCACCAGCCAGCCAAAAGCCTATTCTCTTGCCTTACATTTAATAAAATGATTTCAACTTGAGTTATATCTAACTTCTTGACTCAAGACAACTGCCCTTAATCAAAGTTTAATTTTCAGTGTAAATGGCACTGATAAGTAGCTAATTATTTCCGATGTGCACTCAAAGCTTCAATTCTCAGCATGCACCTAGCATCTGCAAATATTTAATAAATTAAACCTACTTTTACAAGTAAAAAGAAGTGTTAATTCAATATAAAAGTAACATAAGTGTGTGTGTGTATGACTTTCAATTCAAAATCAAAAGAAACTTATGCATAAATTCTACATTTAAATAAACAAATTTTTACATCAAACTAAAATTTTATTTTTGCCGAAAAAAAAATAATCTTTGATAAATTTAAGCGGATTAGTACGAAAAAAAAAAAAAAAAAAAAGAAAAGAAAAAAAGATGTCCATCAATTTTTTATAGTCATGATCTCTTGGACAACCCAGCCAGTCACTTAATCAGAAAGAAAAAAGAATGAAGATTAAAATTAATCCAATAATTTTTTTTTTAGGATTTAATAATTAATAACATAAAATATTTTTGTATTAACTATTAAACTATTACAAGTATGCTTAAATTATTGTATGAAGTATTTTAATTTAAAATTTTAATATTACTCCCAATTAGGCACTGTTAAATATGCCATAACAGTTCTACAAATTCATCTAATTAATTTTTTTCTACTTTGGGATAGACAGCTGCAGATCCTTATTATCATTCAATGGATCAGATTTTAGTTCATTGTAATCAATGAATATTTAAATTAAGAAGCTAGGACCATATTATATACCTCTGCAACAATTTTTAACATACAGTACAACTCTTCTTATTCTCAGAATTGCAGTGAACATATACAGTCATTAATTAATATATAATATTTATTAAACCAACCAAATATATATGGAAAATAAGACCATTCCTTGCAACAGAGAAAATATTTTTTAAATTATGTTTTTAATTATTTTACACAATAAAATGCCTGAGCTTTTAATGGTTATCTTGAATGGCTGATGTTAAAAAACTACAAGCAAAATTTGTAATTTGAGTGATAAATTGCACATCCTAACATATTTGAAATATGTTTTAAAATTTCTTATTTATAGTAAGATAGAAAGTCTAATTAAAATTCAAAATTTTAGGTAGAAAGCCATTTTTTAATATTTTACAACAATTTTTTTTTAATGATATTCAATTTGTTATAAATATTTATAGTTTACATTTAGTATGTCCAGCATAACTTATTACTTACAATAAAATATTTCATACTTGCAGAAGAAGTTTTTCACCACAAAAATCTTACCAATAAACATCTTCGCTACTTTATACCGACTTAAACCTTTTTTTTTTTTCTTTCTATTCCTTATATAATTATACTCCTTAGATAATTTATTTTATAAAATATTGATTTATGCTGATTGTTGATAAGCACTGAATCTTCACTAGAAGTTGTTGCAAGTTTGAGATATGATTTTTAAGAGTTAACTCTTAACAATAAGTTTTACAGTTGCAGCAAGGATGATTTGAGAATATGTATAAGATTTTCAAACACTTTCAGCTTATTTGCAACTTACATATATACATCATAACATGGATATTCTATTTTTCACCATAAACTAAATAAATGCTCAGTAGATGATGGTAATTAAAATTAAAAACTTAAGCAAAACACAGGTGAATGAAAACCTATGCAATTGAGTTTATACTATCTGACCAATCAAAATAATATGTAGAAGAATGATTAAAAATATGACTGAAAAAGGGAAAAAAAAAAAAAACCCAAAAGAAATTCACAGTTGCTCAAAAAATAAGTATATCCAAAATGTTTACTACATTTATCTCAAGCTTTTCTTTAAAATACCATAAAGATGTTTGTGAACTTCAAAATCTCTAGTTATAGTCCAGCTACTACATAATTTGCAATCTTTTATAAAGAGTGCCAATTATGTGACTGCTAAATGAATAATTTCATACACTAAGAATTATTAAGGAAAAATGAAAAAGCAGTGTTTTACAAAATAAAAAATCCTTAAAAGGATAATTCACAACAGTGTAGCACAGAGTGGAAAGAAAAGTGATTTTAAGAAAAGAAAGCAGTTATTTTGAAAAAAAAATAATAATAATTATAATAAAATATCAAAATGCAAATTATAATAAAATATCAAAATGCACAAACTATGAAAAGTATACAGAAATTTAAGAGAAACAAAGCAATTCTAAGAAACAATAAAATAAATGCTTTTGCTGAATAATACTTAAATAAAAAGTAGTTTAGGAAGCAATAGATGGTTAAATTCAGAAACTACCAGTTTTCTCCATGAAATAGAATTTGAAGCATCGTCACAATCAACATGCATCATTCAATAACTTATCTTGGCGCTCCAAAGAAATCCCTATTGCACCATCAGGCTTGCAATCTTAAATAATGTCTGGCCTAATTCCCCAAAATACAAATCATAAAAAACAGACATGATGTTGAAGGATTTTGGTCAGAACACAAGCAAGAAAAGATATAGCAACTGGTATTCAGCATGGTTGAGTTCGAAATGGCCAATAAAAAACTCCAGAAGATATTTCCAGAAATTTCTAACAGAAACCTTGATTTGCTGTAGTTAGAAACTTATCATTAATTTGGCACCAAAACCCAATGGCCCCTAAACTGCAATTTGGCCAAATATTCCTGCTGAATATGAAAATGAATTAGCAGCATGTCCAAGAAACATACTTAAGTGCAAGTTTCACTTCACTTTAACAGAAATTAAGCCTGTTACTGCAAGTTAACTTTTTCATCAAAACAAACAAGATGACATAATCTTGTATAACATTTACAAAAATATTGTTGCTTCAGAAATTATATGAATGGCTGTGGAACGTTGTAACCGAGTAGGGGTCTGCTTTTATGTCGAGACATAACTTAAATGCAAACCTTTCTCTATTTATAATTTAAGCAAGACAGCAGTGTTTATAGAATAGAGATGATCATAACATAGCTTTCCCAGACAAGTAGCATGTATCTTAACAGTTAAAATGGATGTATAAAATATGGTCAATTAAAACTCATCAATGTCTAAAAGTCTCCATTTATTACATATAATGTCCTACAGATGAGTAAAAGCCATACAAGCAAAGAGTTGACACTCTGATTAACTGACAAACTTGTGTACTATGAACATCAGTTCAAAAGATTCAAAAAATGATCATTAGAATTAAATTTTTTAGCATACTTCTCTCTTAAAACTCTTTCAAAAATTAGTTCAACAAATTGAGGATTCTATTTCTGGCAAATGAACACCAACTACAAAAGGAGAATTGATTCTAACAATATGGATGGAGAGTATACTGTAAGGTGTCCTAAAATTGAGGCAAGTGATTTTATTTATAATAAATTTCAAAAAACTGTACTCCTTGAAAACTATTCAGTTTGCAAAAAAGTATATCCCCAATCATAATTCAACCAAGAGGGTCAAATAAGGAACTTTGACAAATAAAAAAAATGAAATATGTCTAATTTTAATGAATTTTGCGACAACCTATACCATTTAGAAATCATGAACTATTCATAATTGATAAGATTAAAATTTACAATACATGTAATTTCTAACTAGGATGTTAAATATGCATCTATAAATTTAATTTATATATATTTTTTCAATACAATAAATGGGCAACAAACCTTGGTTCATATTAAAAAAATTTTTCACTTTTTTTCTTGCATGCTCATCAACTTTCTCAAACAATATTTTGGTTTTAACTTTACTGTTTATCTTGTTTACTTTCAATGTTTCTTTATTCTAAATAGTTGTTCTTCTCAAGTAAGAATTGGTCACCCTTATTATGTATTGTTTAAGAGAGAAGGCAATTGAAGAAAGAAGTATCAGAAGCTAACTAAAGTATGATACCTGATTGAGAATCTGTTACTGTAATGACACGAGCATTTCTGCTTATAGTGAGAAATATTACACAATTATAGTTTATAACAAAAAATTGAGTTCTTCGAATGACAAGGCACATGTTATTAAACACATTACAGTAGCTAAAAATGCAGTGAATATTTCTTACAAGAATTACAAAAAATTGGATAGCAATAAATTTTCAATTATTCTTACATCCTAAGAAATGAAAGTTAAAACTTTCTGAGATATAGACTTTATATATCTTCATTCTATTTAGTTGTTGCAATATGATCATCCAAGTATTGAAATACATGTGGTTATAATATACGAACAATATTAAGTTTATAAGTTTTTATATTTAAGAAGCTAAAATTAAGAGTCTATGACATAAAATGCATGATTACAGTTTGACCCTTAGTGAATACACACCAAGAAACAAAAGAAATTACATTGGGGCTTATTAGTTTTGTTTCATTTTTAACAAGTAAAAATACAGTACAATAATTACTATTTTTAGAAATATTTATACAAAAACTATCTAAATTTAAAAAAATTTGTAACGAATGAGCTATACTGCACAGAAATATATGTAGTAGAGGATAATCGATGCAAGGGCAGGTATAAGAGTGCTTTATTTACCTTTACAACACACCATGTGGTAGAAAACAAACAATGAAAATTATTATTTACCTGAGGTTTCTGTTAGTTTTGGAGGGGTAACAGCATGTGCATCCTTTGATTTTTTTGATAAAGCAGTAGCAGGGCTAGTTTTACCAGTTTTTGTTGTTTTGTTTTTGTCTTTGGGATGACTCTTATCTGTTTTGCGCTTTTCCTTTTCTTCCTCCTGTTGTCGGATTATTTCCAGTGGATCAACATCTTCATCATAAAATATATCGTATCGATTTTTCACACCAATTCCGTATGCATTTTCCATCTTGAAATAACTGTACTAAGTTAACAGATTAAATTAGATTGAAATCTCTGATTTATAGTTCACAAATTATAGTTCCCAGCACAATGGAAGTGTTCCATCGGTGTAGAGGCTGTCGGTATAGAATTTCTCATGCTTAGGTTAAAATGTAGATTTTTCCCTGTGTAGCAGACAAGTAACTGGGAATGATTTAAATTGGCGTAGAGAAAAGAAAATGTTGTTAATTGCGCATTTTCTTTAAAGTTAAGGAAAAAAATTTAAAAAAACAATAAGACATGTATATAATATATAATTGCGCAAAAATTAATTTCAATCTAAAAAGGAACTGGCTGATTTATTTATGTTTCACTAGAGCTATTTCAAGAATTACTAATGACAATCAAAGACTAATCATAACAGAAATGGAGGGGAAATGTGAACCATTATGTTAATTTCGCTAAACTAGAATGTAATATATGGTGCTAAAGAGGGTTAATTTTGAAAGGAAACGCATATATTATCAATTGTTCTCATGTTTACTTTGCTTAACGGCAGCATAATTTATTTCCCACTTCTGAAGTCACATATGTATTCTCCCCCTTAAGATATTTTATGTCAATAAGCCCTTTTGTCAGGGTTTACTTGTTTTCAAATAGTATTACCAATAATTCGCTTGATATATATAGTGTGATATTTATAAAATTTAAGAAAAACAAAGAATTTTTAAAACTTTTATTTCATTACACTTTTGACGTTGTAACGTCTCGGCCTATAGAAGACCTATAACGGTTTCAAGAAGAGGACCACTTTCAGACTCATGGGAATATTTTAATTTTTATTTACAAGCCTTATATATATATATACATATACATATATATATGTGTGTGTGTGTGTGTGTGTGTGTGTGTGTGTGCGTGTGTGTGTGCGTGTGTGTGTGTGTGTGTGTGCGTGTGTATACAGAACTCTATTTACAAATTATTATTTGCAAAAAAAAATTAAATTAAAGATATCAATTGATTCCCGAGTGCAGTTCACTCCTGACGGAGATTTTCACAGTTCTTGAGTTTACGACGAATCTATTTCACCCGACCTGGGACAGACCTTAATTAACCCACTACATGATACACGAAGCCACAAAGGGCGCACTTTGTAAACAGGCTGAATCTCCGGTCTATTCAATCACTTTCAGAAAAAAAAAGAAAAACTTCTTGTCGACTTGTCGCAGAACATTCCTCTCCTTCTCCAAAAACTACCCTTTAAGAAAATCCGCCAAGAGAGGGAGGGGGGACAGAGGTCAGCTTCCCTCACTTCTCATTGAAGTGGACACTTTTTCAGCCTAAGGTCTATCATCAATCACAATGCAATAGCTCATAATGTAGTCCATATCCTGTCTGTAATTGTGAAGGTCGAACAGACAATCACAAATTTCTTCATGTCTCATTATCCATGGCACTGATTATCTGCTGTGAGATTCTCATTAGAACAAAACACTAATTGAATGTAATATAAATATCCATGACACTGCTTATCTGCTATCAAATTTGAAGGATAAGTTGTTATCATGCACTTGTTAAAGAATGTACATTCCTTTCCCCTGAGAATGGAAAAATGCTATATCTCTTCCTTCTTGAAAAATTATACAACGTGTATAGTATAAATAATCATAAAAAAATATCAGCCATTAAAATAATTTAAGTACTGCCTATGATTATTCAGTAATTTTTTAGACACAAACAATCTTAAAACTGGATTTGAATCTTCTTCGGTAAAATAAGTGATTGCCTTGAACTTAATTATGCGGCCATACTAGCTGTGCTCACCTTGTTATATTTCATGTGCGAAGACAAAAGAAAAAACGCCATATAGACATCGACCTTATCTAATTTGAGCGATTTTTTTAAAGGGCCCGAAATACCCGAATGTGCGATATAACGAAGGTATTTCTCTTGAAAAGTAGAGAATGTTTTTCCTTTCAACGTCCATATACCGAAGAGGTTGAAGTGACTATAACTTCATGCAATTCATTAGTAAAATTATAATTATCCATAAATAAGTAAATGCAGCGATATTCTTACTCTATAGAATTTCTTAGTACTTTGACTAACTAACTCTCTAGCACTATAGCACAAGATGGGCCAAGGCAGTCTGCCTACTGGCAAATTTCGAGACAGGAAATCTTTACATTTCTTTTTACAAGGTAGGGTTGTCAGCAACACGCCTCATATTAGACCGGGACCTACGGTTCAAAGTGGATCCTGAACCACTACAGATATCCATGGCACTGTCGGGACTTAAACCCGAAACCTATGACACCAAGAGTCAAAGTAGTGAATTTCCCGAGTTATTCAGAACACTATCAAATTGATTGCTCCTAATGTTCAATAATTACTAACCTGCGATCTCTAATGGTTCTTCTACTGTGCCGACCATAAATAATACGCCTATTTTAGTTAGAGGATTTAAAATAGGTATATGTGAAAGTATAGCGAAATGCTGCAAGTCATTTTCATATTTACAGTTAAAACTAAAACTGTGTTTAGTAAATAAATAAAAGTAAGTCGCATATGATTGAAATGCCAACACAACTTTATGATTTACAAAAAGTTTCATAATAAATACACCAAGTATTTTTTGGGTGATAAGATAAACATTTAAATTGAATAAAGTTTTCTTCAACACTAAAAACTTCTCTATAAGGACAGTTAAATGTCTGTGAATGAAGAAAATTTCAGTGGTTAGAATAAAAAAATTAAAAAAAATAAGAACATTTTTTAAAAATATTCTTAAAGCAAAACAAAAGAAAATTTTATAAATATTTTATGAACATTCACCACTCCATATATATCCTATTATTATTTTCATTTCTGGTATAATTTTATCACTTAACTTTTACTTAAGATAACTTAGATTTGCGAGTTTTAAAAACGAATATTTGTAAATTTTCCAGTTATTTTCTGCAACATCTATCTATTTTGTGAATAAACTGATGTGTGCACACATTAAAAAATTATTAAAATTTAATTATTTTTACGAGGATTTCTATGATGATTAGTGAAAGCTCATATTTTAAGAAGCAGAATTTTGCCAAAAGCGTTGTTTTTCAATTTGAAAGAATTTTCCAAAATGTTTGGGTTCCGCATTGTTCATGATGATATAACCTTTGGGAAATATACTTACCTCTTAGTGACATTTGTGTTCGGTGTAGAGGTGAATAATTTGCATAATTTGTAGTAGGATTATTCCATACAAAATGAGTAAAAATTGAAAAAAAAGGTGCCTTATAGCTACCCGATTTTAATGAATTTTGATATATAACTTAAATTCAAGTAGACAAAGAACTATTCAAATGAAGTTTTTTAGTAATTTTGATCTTTTAACAAATGATTAATGTAGCTCATTTTTTGCGCACTTACTTAAAGTTGCATGTTTGCAGTTTCATAACTTGAAAAAAAAGGTCCTGCTAGGATAATTCGCTGATTGTCTGCTGAGTAATTCATTGGGTTTCCGAACTGCGAAATCTTTGTTTGACACCCAGAAATTGAAGCTAGACACAAAGTTCTCATATCTATGCTTGGGATAGGAATGATAGATTCATAGGCTAGAAAGATTGCAAGATCCAAGTAGGAGGATGTGAACTTCCCCTGATACCATTCCTAGTTAAAAATAAAATTGCAAATTAAATAAATTAATTTTAAAATAAAAATTGCTTTTCTTTTTTTGGGACAAGATTATTTTATACAGACGTTTAATGGCTTCATTGGTGGTAAGCTTTTTACATGATAACTGTACAAAATCTAAGCAACCTTAAAAATACATCATTAAGAAAAAGGAATTAAAAATTCATTCTTGCTAAATTTTTATAAAAAACATGTGTCCATTGAAGATTGTACATATAACAATTAAAAAATAATAATAACTGTAAATTTCAGATTTTACTTAAAAATTGGTGAACATAATTTGTTTTGATGATTATAAACAAATGTGCTATGAATTAACACGACTGATTTTACACACTTTAATTTATTTTCACACGTCTAGTTTTAAGAATATATATATTAATTTAAAAACAAACAAAAAAAAAGAAGTAATTTTTTTATTTAAAGTATATTATAAAATTACTTGCTGTAAATAATTTGTTTTAATTCTTAAAAATTATAATATTTAACTATTTTAATTAATTTTGATAACTTCTCTTTATTTTTATGTTAATTAAAAAGAACTATAGAAATATATTACATTTATTAACCTGCTTCTGTTGATATTTTAATTTTTTTATTTCTATTTTGTATTTCATGCTATTATTTAAGAAAAATTGTAAATTGTACTTGTTACTATGAAAAAAATTAGTATTTTTTAATAATGAAATATTTTAAAATAATAAAAATAAGCAATGTATAAAAGATATCAGTTTTGTGCTCTCTTACTTTAACTAGGTTATAATAGTATAAATTTATTTATCTGATCAGTACTTTTTAAATTTTGAGTTGTGTTTTATTGTAAATTTAAAATGTACATAAATTAGCTAAATGTACTATTAAATAACTGCTTGATAAATTTGCTTGTTTATTTCAAAAATGATACTTTACTTAAGAAAACAATGTATAACAAGAAATACATTTTTATTCAATTTCATCTTTAATATTAATTACTTTTTAAAGATTTGGTTTATTTTTATATTTTATTACCTTTTTTTTTAGATTACAACTTTTTGTTCCATTTCTTGTATTATTTCTCTTTTTATCAGGATTTTTTTGTAATGATGTAAAAGTTAATAATTTTATTATATAAAATCTTTCTGCTATCTGTAAATTAAAAAGTTAAACAGTAATATATAAATAAATAAATACAATTTTTATTTTCCTTGCATATTTCCTGTGAAATTATTAATTAATTTTATATACCTTTATAATAAATTGCAAGTATAAATAAATTTACTACATGCTTTTTTAATGAATGTGTTTGTTTTGTTAGAACATTGTTCTTTATTTAAAGAAATGGCATATTGTAATATTAATTTTAACATTTTCGTCATTAATACGTATTGTTTTTCAAAATTCAGCTAATCTGTTTGTTCTTTTTTTTTTGGTCATATTTCAGTTTTCCCATCCATTTCTTAAACAATAAATCTTCTTTCCAAAGTTTTTTTTTTCCCTTCTAAAATGTAGATTTGCCATTTAATTTAAAAGTATGTATATTGTTTAAATAAAGAAATAATAAATAATTTTATTTAATAACAAGAAAATTTTGATTTTTGGTTAAAAATATAAACAGAATATCCTCAAATTTCTGCAAAAGCTATAAAAATATTAATGTCCTTCGTTACAACATATATGTGCGAAAAATCGTTTTCAATATAACATGTCGAAACAAACTGGATAATGAACATAAAAATACGTTTACAAATAGCGACAACAGAAACTGATTTTAAAGTTTTGTAAAAACGAAGCAAGTTCATTCCAGTCATTAAAATTGAAAATTTTATTTGTACTTATTAACTTTATTTTATAATATTGTTTTAACTTTTATTATAATATAATAAAATAACATTACAACGTTTTTTTTAAATTATGTACTACTGAGATTGTGAATATTCTATTGCGTATGATCCTGGGTTTTGCGAAATAATTTATACTTATCAGGGTTTCTTATCAGGGTCTAAACCATGCCATGGCGGTGACTACTGCGATACATTGGAATTTGGGGTCTCGTTGCAAGTAATTTGCCTTAGCCATATACAGCTCTAGATCTCTAACAAGGTTATTCAAGTCTTCTTAAGACAGAATGTGTGGTGTAAATATAACATTATTATTATCTATAGCACTAAATGTAAAATACTTTTTTCTTTTCTCTAATCTCACCCCCATTCCTAGAACTGTGTAGCCCCCTACGAGTTAAAAGATGATAGTGGAATATTGGTGGGCCTCATGATACTACGAACAGCCCGCCTAAGTATGTTGAGGAGAGGACTTCAGGAGGACTTTTTTTAAGTGTAATTGCCCCGCTTTTGAGTGTTGCACGGGATAAAAACCAGAATACTTCCACCCGACAGCCAGACTATCCATGCGAGATTATTACCCACATTATCAGAATCACCACCGAGTCTTCTTTTTCAGAAAGCAGTCACTACATAATGTCGCCAGTGGATTTGCTAGATGCACATGTTGCCACTGGGATACGAGTAAGGAAGATATAGTAGATTGTAGAGCATCACATGAAATTGATTGTTGATCTTCCTCTGGATCAATGAAAAATTCATTTGGAGTTTCCGGAATCGGAAATATTTCATTATGGGAAATTGGTCGCACGGTATATTCAGGTATTGCACTTTCGACTTTTTTTTTTTTTTATTGTGATACCTCCTTGAAGATGTTGGACCATGTAGAAGTAGCAGTCATTCATGTGATTACTTTGTTTCCTCCAAATCATAGAAATGCAACTGGCATTATTATTTTCTTTTTTCCTCACAGGCACATGCAAAGTTTCCTTGAACAAGTAATATTTCCTTGGAATATATGTGGGAAAGGGTTTATCCTGATTTCCAATTTTGCATACGAAATAAAGGAGACTTGTCTTTCACATGAGTGATGGAACATTTTTGTTGTTCAAATGTCACTTCACCACATATATGACAGAAGTTATTAGCAGAATTAATACACTTACGCAGCATCACAGTTCTAAAAATATAATATGTTTAACTAAACGCAAATTCACTGCAATCATTTCTTTTCTCAAACAACACAATGCGTAAACGTAACAGCTTTCACAATTTTTATTTTTAAAATCATGGCAGGAAACAGTGTCGAAAACCAGACTGGCGTTATCTCCTGCGGAATAATTAGCGCCAAAGCTTTTCTCCAAAGTAGCTATAAAGTTTTTTTTTTTTTTAAATTAATATCTTGAGAACCACATTTCTAAATCTTACTTTTTCAGATATTTCATGCATGTGCAATATATATTAATGCTTTACATTTCTTATCTATTCAATTTATGAGATCTATACTTTAATACATTTTTTTTATAAACATTGCTATATAATTTGCAAATTATTATAATTTGTTAGTTATATTATATAAATTTAAATATTCATGTATTTCATTTTTCATATATATTTCAAGAAACCTGAAGAAACCGACTACCTTCGTATCTCCTAAACAAGCACAGTTGCTAATCATTACTATCATTTTTCATTTGCGCAGATGCGTGTGTTTCACCATTTCAAATTTCAACGAATTTCTATTCAGTAATAAATTTTGCATTATTATTAAGAAAATGAATAGCGAATCAAAAGTTTAAGATTGTAAGAATCTTTAATACATTTTTTATAGACATTGCTATATAATTTACAAATTATTATAATTTGTTAGTTATATTATATAAATTTAAATATTCATGTATTTCATTTTTCATATATATTTCAAGAAACCTGAAGAAACCGACTACCTTCGTATCTCCTAAACAAGCGCAGTTGCTAATCATTGCTATCATTTTTCATTTGTGCAGATGCGTGTGTTTCACCATTTCAAATTTTAACGAATTTCTATTCAGTAATAAATTTTGCATTATTATTAAGAAAATGAATAGCGAATCAAAAGTTTAAGATTGTAAGAATCTTTAATACATTTTTTATAGACATTGCTATATAATTTACAAATTATTATAATTTGTTAGTTATATTATATAAATTTAAATATTCATGTATTTCATTTTTCATATATATTTCAAGAAACCTGAAGAAACCGACTACCTTCGTATCTCCTAAACAAGCACAGTTGCTAATCATTACTATCATTTTTCATTTGCGCAGATGCGTGTGTTTCACCATTTCAAATTTCAACGAATTTCTATTCAGTAATAAATTTTGCATTATTATTAAGAAAATGAATAGCGAATCAAAAGTTTAAGATTGTAAGAATCTTTTTAATACATTTTTATAGACATTGCTATATAATTTACAAATTATTATAATTTGTTAGTTATATTATATAAATTTAAATATTCATGTATTTCATTTTTCATATATATTTCAAGAAACCTGAAGAAACCGACTACCTTCGTATCTCCTAAACAAGCGCAGTTGCTAATCATTGCTATCATTTTTCATTTGTGCAGATGCGTGTGTTTCACCATTTCAAATTTCAACGAATTTCTATTCAGTAATAAATTTTGCATTATTATTAAGAAAATGAATAGCGAATCAAAAGTTTAAGATTGTAAGAAAACATTTAGAAGAAATACATTTTTAGCTTCTAGCATTTTTTTTATTTATTTGTTCCTATTTCATCCACTTTGGAAAAACTGAATTAAGAGCACATACTATAAAAAAGGTCAGTGATTTCACAAATATACAGAAATGTTTTTTGCAAATAAATGTGGGAATGACATAATCCGAGCTTTTCATGAGGGCTAATAAAGTATATCAGCTAGATCTTTCAAGTTGACTCGAATTGTATGTATAAAAACATATAGCGGTATTTAATTGAAAATGTGAAATGCGGGATGAAGGCATTTATCTCTTTAAATACCGAGTCTTCTTTCCTCAGTTCATCAGATTCTCCTCAGATCATCACAAGCAGATTCTCCACATTTTGCGATGTTTTCTACTGTGATTCTATCTGTTATTCTATTCTCCCAAGCATGGGCCTTAAAATACACAGATTGTGGTAAGTAGTTATTGTCATATTATTTGTTTTTAACAGAATGAATTGTATAATAGGCTTATGGAACACAAAAGTTTTAGTAATGTTTGCTAATTTGATTCATTTTTTTCTTTATAAATCAATTCTACTAAATCATTTATTTTTAAAATCTTAATGAGAAATAAGGCATAATTAACACTAAGCATTGAAATTTTTAAAACTTATTGAAATGCTTATTGAATGCTTATTGAAACTTATGCCTCCAAATGATAGGTTTAACTGAGGGGTGGCTAACCCGCGGCCAGCCTTGAACATTTTCCTGCCCGTGAGATTTATCACACTTTTACAAAATATATTTATTTTATAATGGCCAAAGTAGTGAAAACCAACGTATTAAAAAAACGCATTATTTGTACTTCAGATATTCAAAAATTAACTATCGAAATTGTGAGAAAAAATTAACTTTGATTTTAAAATAATATTCTTACTAATATATGATAGATATTGCCTGTTTTATTTATGAGTTCACAGAATAATTAAATTATATTCTGCGAACTCATGAGCGTCCATGTAATATAACAGGTTGTAATATGAATATAAAAATGCCTATAGTGGGTTCAAATCTAATATGGGGATATATAATTTTTATATACGGCTCGCAGAGTTATGATGCATTTCCAAAGTGGCCCGCAAGATCATTGGGGTTGGCCGCCCCTGGTTTATCTAATCATACAGAACATAGCAAACAATTAATTAAGATATCGTACGAAAAATAAAAGTTTTGAAGATATGCTTTATCTTGACAGTTTTGTTTTAATCGTTAAGTAAAATTATTGTCATTATTATTAATTATACATAAAACTGCTTCCTTTCTTTTAGATTAGCAAATTTTAACGAAAATAATCCCCTCGAAGATATACAGTCACATAGAAACAATTAGATTATTATTTATTTATTTTTCGAATTACAAGGAGTGCTCTTTCCTAGTTACTAACTAAAAACTATGAAACTGTTTAAATTTAATAATATTACTGTTATACTACGTTTTATTTATATATTTTAAGATCGTGAATTTTACTTTTATACTTATTTTGCTATTTTTTGTAATGATGTCAAAAAGTATTGATGAGTGAATTTTAGAAAATTTGTAGAAAATTTGAAGATTGATTGATTGATTTTTAAGAAAATTGTTGAATTTGGAATAACAAATTCAAAAATATACATATGTATGTGTGAAAATGAAAATATTCCCTCAATTATTATTCTTATTTAGGTTCCAAAACAGGCAAAATAATCAACGTACAGGTAACTGGTTGTGAAAACTCCGACGTATGTGAATTTAAGAGAGGAGAGAAATATACTTACGATGTAACATTTGAATCACGTAAGTATTAAATATTTTTTAAAATTTATTTTGAAAAACATGTAGTATGCTTTAATTCGTAGTTTAGTAACAAATGTTATTTCAGAAGTCATAAATATTACAATTCTCTAAGAAAACGAAATGTGATATTTTTCGGAATGACAAATCTTTTACAACTGGCAACTGGCGGTACGATTACGGAGTACCAATGGAGATATACCCCCTTAGCCTCCTCATCTTAATTCATAGATAAAATTAACAATTATGGCTGACTGCTTTAGGTTAGTAATAAAAAAAATATAACAAGATAAAGTTTCAAAAAATTAAAAATATGGTACTCAAAAAAATTAAAAAATACTAAAAAATAAATAAAAGTAAATAAGAAAAAAAAAATTAAAATTAAAAATAAAAAAAAGAATTTAAGTTTAAATTCCGTACACATAGGGATCAGTTGTTGATGCCACAAAACTATTGAAAATGTAAACAAAGGACGAAAGGGTTATGCTGAACGGTGGGAGCCCGTAATGATGATCCTGGAAAGCAATACAGATTAAATGTTCTTAAAAAAAAGTACTTTTCAGAACCAAAGTTCTTTATATATAAAGAACTTTGGTTCTGAAAAGTACTTTTTTTTATTTATCAAATTTTAATTATCAAAATATCTATATATATTTTGATAATTTTTTTCCTATCCTTTTATTTTCTTACAAAAAGGGAAGGGGGGTAAAAAGAAAACAAAATAAAACCTAACACGTTTAATAGTCGGTAGAAAAGAATTAAGGTGCACATCGTAGCAGAAATAGCGAAAGGAGCTGAGTTCAGATTCGAACCCTCAACCTCGCGGTCGGAGATAATCTTTTACAATAACCTTACCTAAAAATATGCTTGATAATAAGGTATATACTACAAAAAGCATATAAAAACATACATTTTCAAAAACTATTTCCACACTATTTGACCTTCATCTTCTGAGAAAAATAGGTAAACCGTATAGTTTCCCAAAAATATTTCTAGTTAATATTTGTATTGAGAGTCCGTAGTAGGTTCATCCAGGCTCAGAAATTTTATTCAGATATGTGGTTTTTTAGGAAATCCTATTAACGATCCTGTAATTTATGGATGATATATTTAGTTTTTAACCACACAGTCACCATACATGAGAAAAAAAAAAAGGCTTTTGCATATTTTAAGGGTTTAACTAATAAAATATTCATGTGTCAATATAATTATTTTATTATTTAACAATCACAAAATTAAAGAAATATTAATTGACTAACTGTCGCGTACACCTATCTTGAGAGGAAGGGCCAATAAACAATATAAATTATGTTTTTTTGATCTGTATTTGAATACATTTTAAACCGTAGGTCCCTGTCTAATATGACTGTAGAGCGTTGGGCGTAGGAATGACAACCCTACCCCATAAAAATAAAACATCCCCTGTCTTGAAATCTGACTGTAGGCAGACGGCCTTGGGCTTTTTGCGCCACTGATGATAATGATGATGAAAAAATGTTAAAACAGTACTTGAATTTTTCATTATTGTTAGTTAATTCATTGAACAGCATTATTAAATAATAAATTCAATTAAATCACAAAAAAAAAAAAAAAAAAAAAAAAAAAAAATTCAAATTAATAGAATTTCTTTAACTTTCAACTTTATTTATCTCATGATCTTGAAGAAATATCAAACACTGTGGCAAAATAGTAAGTCCCATATAACATATCTGCATTGTAATGTCTACTGTATTTCACAGAGTAGATTTTTTAATTTGTTATTAGACAGCTTTCCATTCTTCAAAGAAAAGGATCGAACCATTGAAAAACAATTTAATTTGAGAAAGAAAAAGGATAAAACTGCATACATATATATCAAAACATTTTCTCCACATTAAAAGAAGCAAAAACAGAATAAAATTGAATCCAAATGACAGTTATAATTCTATTAACACAGAAAACCTGATTAAATGACTTAAAAGTACTTTCCTTAAAAATACAAAGAAAAAAAAAAAATAGTTAACATTTGTTTAAAGATGTCATACACTACGCACTATTCTTTTCAAATAATTTTTAAAATATAATAGATTGTTTTACTTTTTAAAATTTATTATAAGAAGTTATTTCTAAGTCCTATGAAAAACTCATATTTATATGATAATTTCAGTGGCGTTGGCATTATTGGTTACTAAATTAGATATGAAAATTGTGCCATTTTTTAAATTGTTTACATGTTGACTTTCCAAAAGTACATTTTTCTTAAGTCAGTTATTTACTTATATTGCAATTTGTTTAAATTATTATTATATTTTTCAATGGACAAAATTGCCCATTGAAACTCCATTGATTATTTTTACTTACTAATAAGTGAAAGTCCATTGATTGTTTTTACTTACTAATAATTGATTTACTTACTAATAATTGAAAGTCCATTGATTGTTTTTACTTACTAATAATTGAAAGTCCATTGATTGCTTTTACTTACTAATAATTGACTTACTTACTAATAATTGAAAGTCCATTGATTGTTTTTACTTAATAATTGATTTACTTACTAATAATTGAAAGCCCATTGATTGTTTTTACTTACTAATAATTGATTTACTTACTAATCATTGAAAGCCCATTGATTGTTTTTACTTACTAATAATACTTTGTTTACAAATTATTTAGTTACTGAAAGCGAAAAGTTGAGGACTGTGATATACGGAATTGTAGGAGGAGTATTACTTCCTTTTCCTGTACCAAATCCTGATGCCTGCGAACAAAGTGATATTGAATGCCCTCTACAAAATGGCCAGACCTACAATTATGCATATGATATCGAGGTTCGCAAATCATATCCAGCAGTAAGTAATTATTTAACTTTCAGTCGATCAATTCTCAAAATGATTTTTTTTTAAATTTTCAATTACACTTTTTCATATATTTATAAAGACACATTTTATAAAAGTGATATAATGAAATAAAATTTTAAAGGTAGAAAGCATCAAAGACTAAAGCCAAAATGGTAAGCAATTTTTGTTTAAAAGAAATCGAAAGGCATAATAATAATAATAAAAAAAAAAACTGAAGTTAATTCAATAATCTTTCATTAATTTCTCTAAATTATTAATACTTCTTCCTTAATTTAAATAATAATAATAAAAAAATTTAACAAGAAGACATAGATACCATATTATTGAGAGAAACTTTTAGTTGAAATTCAGCTAAGTTTTTCTTATTGAGTATTTTAGAGCGTTTATTTGCGTTTGGTATAAATCATGGGTGGCCAACCCGCGGCCCGCCTTGAATATTTTTCCGGCCCATGAGATTTATCACACTTTTACAAAAACTATTTATTTTATAATGGCCAAAGTAGTGAAAAACAATGTATTAAAAAAATACATTATGTGTGCATCCATATATTCAAAAATTAACTGTCGAAATTATGAGAAAAAAAATTAACTTTGATTTTAAAATAATATTCTTGCGAATATATGACAGATATTGCCTGTTTTTATTTATTAGTTCACGGAATAACTAAATTATATTGGAACATCTAATAAAACAGGTTCTATGTTTCACTTTAAGTGATCTCAGTGACCACACGCACAGTTGATTATTGATAGCAGAACAAACCAGACTCTTAGTTGAAGTTGATAGCTCTTTTTGGTTCAACTTACACCTGCGAATCGTTTTTTTTCTAAAAATGAAATTGACCAAACACCAGACATAACGGACGCTAACCTGCAACACCAATTACGATGTGCAAATACCTAAATTGAGATCGATTTGCAAAAGCTGAGCGAAAGAGTGGAGAAATAAATATCCCACTAGTAAAATAAATATTTTTTAATGATTTCATTTTTTTATTTCGTTTATATTTATATATTTTTTTTTTTATATTTCATTTTTAGTGTTATATATTTCTTCACAATGTTCGTTTAGTATCAGTATTATTATATTATCTATGTTTAATTGTAAGAATAATAGTAAACAGAAAAAATAATAACACATTATGTTTCAATTTTTCACTCCAACAAATGTCTATAATGGGTCTAAATCTAATAGAGGAATATATAATTTTATAATATGCGGCCCGCGGAGTTATGATGCATTTCTAAAAGTGGCCCGCAAGATCATTTGGGTTGGCCACCCCTGATATAAATGTTAACTTCAATATTTAATTTTTTTCAGTTTAAAAATACTAACATTTTAATAAGTCAGAAGATATTTTCTATTAAATCGTTATACCGATAAATGATAATATGCAATAATCAAATGTTCAAGAAAAATTTTTTTTTAGAAAATCGTATTGTGATCTTCAAATTATATATGTTTGACAAATATACTTAACATTCTATTTATGTTCTTTTATAAATGCAGTTACAAGCTGATGTGAAATGGGAACTCAAAGATGACAAAAACCAAGATGTAGTCTGCGTTCAACTTCCTGTCAAAATAGTTTAATTCATTTATTAAAAATTCATTGGTTACCTTTAAAATACATAATTTTTTTTTCCCAATATTCTTATGTTTTTATGCAAAATTTTTTTGAAAATTAGTTTGATTTTTTTGATTTTGTAAGAGCCAAAATTTTGAGACCAAAAATAAATATTTTTTTCTGCGACATTTTTGCTTGTTTTCCTTAGTTAAAAAATTTATGCATCTATTATTTTTGTTTCTGAAATGAGCTACTTTTATTAAAATTTAATATGTATTGTATCCGAACGAGAAATAAACTGTTCCTATATGGAATAAATTATACTTATAAGCAGATCATTTAATAAGTAACATTAAGAAAGTCAGTGGAATTGATAAATTTTCATACGTCTTTCCCTTACATTCTTTGCTCTGTAGTTCTCACTACAGAGTTTGTTATAATGCATAACTAATGTATAATGTCAGTTTGTATACTATGCTTAATTTTTCTATTAAAAATTATAAATGCTCCGTTTAAAAAATTAGTGACAAAACAAAATACTCATTATCTAATGAAAATTAACAGAGAATAGTTCTATGTCTAATAAATCAGAAATATATATATATATGAAAATACATGCTAAACTTATTTTAAATGCATGCATTTTACTTAAATTAAATCAAAACAAATGTGAGAAGAACAATAATGAGAAAAAAAAATTATTAAAATTTTTTTTTTGAGAGAAACCTTTTTAGAAATAAGCGTAAAAAGATTTTTCTGTAAATTTTCTGACTCATGATTAAATCAAATTGCATAAAAAAAATTCATCTGAAAACAGAATTCAGATAATGTAGATAGATTTAAAGTATATTTCTTCAAAAAAATAAATAAATAATAATAATAATACCATCGCTTATAATAACCATTGTGATAGATATACATAATTAAAATAAATTTATATCATTCGATGCGTTAAATAGTGAATTAAATGGGTTTTATAAAGCATAAAATTCGACGTTTTAATACAAAAATATGTGAATTTTTTTTTTTAATAAATAAGGTGTTGCAATGGAAAGTACAGACTATACATCGTTTATGCAAATAAATCCATCATATATGGTGATTTGGTTTGGCGCTCTACGGTCATCTTGTGCACATGAGGACTAAGCAGACCTGATCTACAGTTTAAAGTGGATTCCGAAACACTACAAGCATCCATGGCCCTGCCGGGACTCGAACCCGAAACCTTTGTTAGCGAGCACCAGAGCGCTAGCCACTGGCCATCAGGCCCCATATACGGGGAGGAAAAAGAATGTGGTTGAAGGGTAGGATTGCAACATGGGAAAACAATTTTATTTATTTATTTTTGTTAGTAAAGAAGAATATAGTGAATATTAAAGTTACATACAGTATTTTCACATGCCACTCTTACAGCAGAACACTTTAAAAATTCTGAAATTTTGACAGAATACAATAGTTAAAGAATACTTCAAAATTTATAAAATAAAAAATGTTATTTACAATATAAATTTTTGTAGTTATATATAAATAAATACTTACTTATTTATTTTTTAAAAGTATATATAAAAATATCTTTTTGTTATAATCATTTACTTCTCAAACGTGTAAATTATTTTAAACACACACACAAAATCAGCACATAAATTGTAAAGCTTAGCTTATAATAACTGGAGTTTTGGATTCTTCAATTACAATTTTATATCACGCACAATACTATTTTGGTTTTTAAATACCAGACTTGATGAGAGGTACCAGCAGATTAGTGCTGTAAAGGGGAAAAGGATGCTACAGTATAGTGTCCATAATTTGGCATTTCAATTTGGAACGAACATCACATCTCATGGAGCAGTATCTGGGAAGGGGATTTGTCATACCCATCATCGGCATTCTCAAGAATCTGTCGGTTCGGTTTCACTTGTCAGGTTTCGAACTAAGCGACTCTGTCTGGAAATCTAACATACAATCGATTAGGCTATCAAGTAAAACATTAGAAAATGAACTTCAATGAATCTCAGAGTCTGTTAATAGAATTAGATTAATAAGTGTATTTATTTTTCAAATGTGTTTTAATTTTTTGCAAGATTTAAAATTATTTCAGTTTTATATTAATCAACTTGGCAATTCATGTCAATATAAATTGATGATTGATCAAGAGATGCTGTACGAATTCTCTTTCAAATAACTACTTCAATTCATGTATTTTGGTTGATAAAAACTCTCTATCGGATAAAACTGTTAAAGTTTCATATTTGAATCCATTGGAAAATTTGAGGGTATTTCAGTAAAAGGCGAATAATTCGATACAAGGAAATTGGTGCAATAAAAAAAAAAAAAAAAAGACTTTCATGTAGCTCAATGTTAACTAGTGTGTGAGCTAAGTTAGTGCTTAAAAAATAAAAATATATAAGTAATAATATTAAAATAAATATATATATAAACAAAATGTATTTAATTTAAATATCCCTGATACAGCATACTTTTTTTTTTAATGAGAAAATTAACAAATTTGAACTAAATATTTAAAAAATAAATCAAAAATTTGTTACAAGGAGTAAGAGCCAATTCTGAAGGCTCCGAATTTTGAGCGTTTTTACTTTTAAATTAACTAAAATCTGTATAGAAATATATGATGATGAACGATTGCTTATAATTTATCGTTCATCATCATAGTATGTCTTTTGTTTACCTAAAATTTGATAATTTCAGATAAAACAGCTTACGCGAACGTAAATATCAAAGCATGCATTTCAAAAAGTACAAATCTCAAAGCAAATTACGTAAGTCTAAAGGTCTTTTTTTTTTTGAGAAAGCATTTGTAAAAATCTATAGTCGATAACGATAGAAATGTTAACACATCATAAGTCATTTTTGTGACATTTACCTTAGTAAGCCAAATAATTAGTTACAAATATTTAATAATCAGATTAAATGAAGTAATTTAAAAATGGTGGCTATAAGAGCATGGCTAGCATTATAATTACTGAGCAATATACAAGGTTTAAAAAGAGTATACAGATTCACTTATGATACTTCTGTTATGATCTATGAGTGCTTTAGACCTTTTCTGGACATAGTCCTGGACCCTGATTGGATATAATAAAAACTTTATTCATAAAGCTTAAGAAATGTCCAGGGTCTTAGTAGACATATAGAACAAGTTTTTAATAAATATTTAAAAAGATAATATTAATAATTTTCCTTCTGGCATATTGAGATAAAATTAATTAACTAGCAATTGGGCTTTCTTTAAAAATAGATTGATCAGATCAAAAGACAAGCTACATGAAAAACCATGTCTCGCATAATGCTGTTAACAAGCAAAAAATGTATTGATGTTTATTTAAACAGATTTATGCATACAAAATGCAATTATGTACAGGTTACATAACAAAAACAATCACTTTTTAAAATAATTACATAGTAATTATAAATGGCAGGAAAAAGAAAATGATTGCACATAGCATTTAAGAACATGCAGGTTAGTTCATGAAAGGTTCAATATCAAGTGAATGCACTAAAAGTTTTATTTAATATTCAGTAATAAATATACAACATTCTGTAAAAAGGTACATTTTGAAACATGCAAAAGTATTAAAAAAAAATACTTGGACTGTAAGCAAAAAAAAATGAGCTTCTAAATGTAGCATACATAATTTTAAAATCCTAACTTATTTTACTTAAATATAATGTAATCCTAATTAATATAATTTACTAATTCAACAATTTATCCTACATTGCTTTAAGTAATTTCATTTAAATATAATAAATATAACAAAAACATTTTCTGAAGAATAAGTTAGAAGAATTTACTGTACATGTAACAAGATTTTATGCAATTTTTAACTAAAAATGCAAACCAAATAACTAAAAGCATTCTAAATAACAAAATAACCCATATAAATACATTTTGTAAAAAAAATGTTTGTATGCAAATTACAGAAACTCAAATTATATACACTTCCAAATGTTTTTTTTTTTTTTTTTTCTGGAAAAATAAGACAAAATTTAGAATGACAGTTCTCAATAAAACTTTTTAACAAAGAAATTATAAAAATTTTTAAATTCTAAAAATGTTGATTTTAATAAAAAAATGAATTGTAAATGTTTGTGTAAAAAATAATTGAAATATCAAAAAAAGTTTTTAATTAAAAAAAAAACCCCAGAAATAATTTGATGAAATACATGTAAGTTGAACATTTATTAATTTCATTTAAGCCTTTTTTATGTATAAAAATTTGATTTGTGCAGAGTTTTAATTTTGATATTTTATTTCGTAGTATACCGGGTTTTTTTTTTCATAAAAATTATATGTTTAAAAATTGAACACATATGTATACACTGGCAATATTTAAAATTTATACTTTCACATTTTTAACCTCTTCTTTTTCGATACAATTTATTTTTAATTAGAAATATATTATCTCATAAGTTTTAAGTGCTATTTTCATAGAAAACAATAAATATATAAATTTTACAGTAACCATAACACTTTCAATATAGAAAACTTACATAATGGATTCTATAGAAAACTTACATATAAGATTCTTAACAGTAACAAAACTCTATATAATTAATTAAATCTTGATGAAGATTCTCTAAGTATAAAGGAATAAGATTACATATGATAAAACCATAAAAATAAAGAATAAATAAACTGTATACTTCAAAACAAAAACATTTAAAAGGTACCAAATACAAAATAAGAAGAGGGGGAAATGTATCACATTAGACAACTTGCAGATTACATGGATCAGAATATTTCTAACAGCTGGGAAAATAATTTTATATCAAATATTTTAGGCATTGCATGCTATTATTTGCAACCATTCTACATTGTCAAGTTATGTGTTTTTGTAATTGTCGTGTATTTCTGTAAGTAAGTTTAGTTTACAAAGGTCAAATTTTAATTGTCAAATTAAGTATTGTACTTTTAAAAGAGAATGGAGATAAGCTAGCACAATAAAAGCATTTTCTATAAAATAGTATATCATTTTTTTTAAAAAACATAAATCTTATGTGTTTGAAGAAAAACAACTAATAAAAAGCATAGTTATTTTGTCTTGGACCAGTACAGTGTGTAATTTGTAGAAAACTTTTTGGCACTATTTTACTAACCTTTGATCACATATGTTACAAATTATAATCTTTAGACAAAATAGTTGTCTCTCTTATAGAGTGCTTATTGATTAAGGTGCTCATCAATAAATATTATCTAAGCAAGGGAAACCCTAAACGGATTATAGATAAGATACTTAATTTTAATCAAGTAATAAATTAAAAATCAATTTTTTGAAAATGATGTTACTGAAGGTGTAACATCCTACAATTTTAAGTATAATACATGATGATCCAAGATAAAGAAACATGTTTTAATTTGAAAGAGATGTAGGAAACTGGAAAAAGTATTTTTATAAAAGGCATACCAATATAATGCTTATAAAAAATTACAATAATAAGCGTTGAATTTTTGTAAAATTTCCAAGCACCCGAGAAAATTATACTTTGCACAAAAAATAAATACCGTATATTTCAGAGAATTTTTAAAACTTTTTCTAGAGATAAATTAAGGGGCCGGCTTATATACGAATCTGTTAATCTCAAAAACGTAGGTACTTTTCTCATTAGCAAACGATAAATCGCCACATATCGCTACATATAACACGTTTTAATTTTTTTAGTTTATGAAAAAAATTAATTAATTTAAAAATACAACACTATCCCCAATTACAATAATATGCGATATTATCAAATCACATTTATTGTTAACTAATTTTTAGGTTGAAACTAAAAATTTAATTATAAATGCTTAAATACATAATTTTTAAATTATTAAGAAAGCACAGAACAATATGTAATCAATTTATTTTATAAAAATAAAATTTTTTTTTGAAAATTGAAATTATCTAATTATCTTTTTCTTTCCCTGTGAAATTCTTTTTATAGTAAAAAAAATTTAAACAGGAAAAGAAAGATAAAGTAAAGGCCATAACAATTGGCCTTAGGATTAACAATTAGGATGAATTGATTAATAGAAATTTTTTTTTTATTCTGATTATAATTATAAATGATTGTTTCAAATGAAAAAGATATATAATGTCTTACTATCTGATGTGTAATTAAGTACCTTTTTAATTAAAAATATTGAATATAACTGTCTGTTAGTGTGAAAAAATAATTTTATTAATAAAATTGTTTTTTAAAAGCAAAATAAATATAAAATATTTGGAAAGAGGTTTCATTTAAATAAAGTCAATTGAATTTTTTAAAGACTTTTTTTAAAGTTATTTTTGACAAAATATGAAAACATAATTTTATTAATTTCTGGTAAATTTGAAACCTCTAAACTGACCTCTCAAAAGATTTTTTTTACTTTGATAATCTGTAGAAATGATTACCATGTATATAGAACAATTTCAAACATATCTTTATAAAAGGATTATTTCAATTATCTATGCATATCATTTTATTATTTTTTTTATAAAGCTATATTCAATAATCTAAAAAACAAACAAAAAAACATGTCAAATAAATGCAAATTAAATAAACGTGATTTACAGTTATTTGTGAAATATAAACTACTAAATTCAATAAACTATACATAATATCTATATTAAATCATTTGAAATATATAAAAAATATATCCAAGAACATTAAAAATGTGAGCAATAAAAAAAAAAGTTTATCATATAATTATGTTTTACACTTTAAACACAATAATATATTTTTTTCTAATATAATTAAATTAATAGTTAGCTTCAGTTTGATTAATAATTTGTTTACTTAAAATACAATTAAAATATTAAATTATTTTATTCTTCAGATTATAATGCTAATAGCATTCTTTACAAAATTATTATTAATATTCATAAGTAAAAAAATACAACCAAGTAGGTTTCTACTAAATTCAAGCAATGGAATATATATAAGAAAAGCTTTTAATATAAAAATGTCTAATTGATATTATTAATTTCAATATTTAGAAGAACATTTGTTGTAAAGTGAAAACTTCAGAGATATTCTGAAAATTATTTTTAGTTAATACATTTCCTGATTCAAACGAAAATAAATAAATAAATAAAAATATTTCTGCAATATTCCCCTAATATGGAATACTCTCAAATATATTTGAAATCTCATTTTATAACATTTCTCCTAACATTTAGAAATAAAAATGATGATTTTATGTAGGGATAACTGATTTTAAAATTGTGAAAGAAATCCAATTATTTTAATTAGAAATAGAGGTATTTTTTCAAATGACATTTACCATTCCAGTAATTAAAAAATAGTTTTGACATTGACTTTTTACTTTTCTTGAATGATTTAAATATTACTGAAAAATAAAAGTGTTTCTTAAACTTTTAATTTATCAATTATAGCAATTTCCTGCCTATAATTATTTAATAAAATAAATGCCATTCATTAAATGCCATGGACATGCTGTGGACATTTTTTTTAAAGAAAGCTTCATAAAAATCAATTCCAAAAATCATTAATTTAAAGAAAAACCGTTAGAACTTTTGCAACAGAAAAAAATAAGCAATATTTTAAACAAAAAGGAAACACATAGTTAAGAAAAATGGAAGAAAGCAGAGCTTTTCTAAAATTGGACAAAATGTGACATGCTTCATATATTGGTATGTGTTAGGAGATGAAAAAGCCTTGAAATGAAATTATAGATAACAAGTAAAAAATACTTTACAAAAATTAACAATTCATAAAATTATTAATTAATTAATAATTAATGAAATTAGTAATTAATAAAGTGATACTGATCAAAATTTTCATCCCTCTAGCAAGATTAGATTACAAATCAATCTAGATGGTGATTATAAATTATCGGGAAAAAGGTTGTCTTTTATTTTCACTACATACACATCTCCTTACCAATCACCATATTCTTAAATTTATATTTCATTTTGATTTATCTAATTGTCTGACCAAAACCCGTTCCTTAAAAGTGAAGAAGTTTTGTTAATTTTATGCCATGGCTCAAAAAATTATAAATAAGATGATTATAATCTATAGTATATGGTACTTTAAAGAACATCATAAATCGCCTACAAATCAAAAGACTTTTTACTTTCTCAAGATGAAAATTACACATGTAGATTATGTGGCACAATGAATTATAGGCAGAAAAATTATGGTACATTTTTTAGTCGTTTTTTTATTTCAAATTATAAACATTTAGAAAAAAAAATCAATTTCCTGAAAAAAATATTAAAATAGGAGAGGAAAAAACAATTTGCACAGAAAAGACAATAGAAGTTGAATTTCAAGACTTATATATAAATGGATATTGAGAGTGGAAAATTACCACTCACTCTTAATTTTCATCATCAAAATACAGAAAAAAAATGTGCACAAATGAAAAAAATCTTTACATTGTATATTTATATATATTTCAATAGGTTGTAATTTGTAATTATTTATTGACAAAAGTTTATCAATTATATAAATTTCAGAATAATGCATTATATATATAAGTTCTATTTCAAGAAGGTCAAAAACAGATTTATTAATATTAAGTTATAAAATATTAAATGCTAATTCACTTGTCAAAAAGAATACATTGGTTCATAAATGGGTATAAAAAAACAGATGTTAAAAGAATTTATATGCAAATTTTAACAATAGCATCCAACAGGTGTAAATAGCAGCAACAATAACTATTAAGCTCAGATATTACTAAAAATATGCATTGTTCAAATCTAAGACACATCATTAATTTCTTATAAATGCACCCTAAGCAGCAATTTTTATGTTTTATTTCTTCATCAGCTCAATAAAATCAAAGAAAATATTGCTTTTCGCCAATCTTAAAACATTTCTAATTTCAAATACAAAAGTATAAACATAATAAATATATTTTGTAAAAGTACAAACTTCAGTAGATGCATTTAAATTTATATAATTTAATATGCAATAACAACATTTTAAGTTTATACATAATGTAACATTTCAAATATCTCCAATCTTGTAATATGTGAAAAAAAAAAAAAAAAAAAAAAAAAAGGATTTTTACACATAAGAAGGAAAACAAACTAATTGTTGAGTAATTTTAAAATTAGTTTTAATTTATACTAAAAATATATATATAATAGTAGTTAAAAGAAACTATCATACAAGAAATGAAAGTACTAATGTGGCAAAAATATTTGCCATTAGCAATTAATTTAATTTCACATTGAATTGGTATAGAAATTTTAATGTGAGCAATTTTAAATATTTAAATTATTTTGTATTTACATAAATGGCAAAAAGCTTTATAAATAAATTTATTTATTAAATGCAATTCAAGGCTAGTTCTTTGGATAAATTTAGCAAAAATATATAATTAAATGAATTATAATCATGTTTTTAGAAAAGAGAATAAAAACTGATGAGAAATATGTAATGTAAACAATAAATATATATGCATTAAATTTACAAATGTGCTGATATCAATTGATTAAAATAATCTTGCTCGTCTTTTCAAGTCATTTCTTTTCCATTCAGGTAAGCGATAAAATTGAAGGCGAGTTAAATGAAATAAGGCTTGAAATTCCTCATTAGATAAATGTCTCTATAAAGCATGAAACAGAAAAATATCAGAAAACAGAGCAAAATATTTGAACTCCTTAAAAGCCGAATCAGTTGAAACATTAACACATTGAAAATACATAAGTTAAAAGAAGAGTAAATTAAATCAAACAAATAGAATTTGCTTTTTTATATATAAATTAAGAAAAAGATACTATGAATTAGAGATTTATTATTTTTATTAGAAAATGAGTCCAAAACAATTTAATGCATGCATCAGACTGTCAATAAAAGTATAACAAATTTAATATGAGTAAGTATGATCACAAATATACATAAAAAATATGTTAAGTGATTTAATTTATTAAACACATATTACAGAATTTACCAAATAAAATTTTATAACTATATATGAAATCAACCTTTCCAAAAGCAAAAATTTTATTAACTTTAATGTAAAATAAAATTAAAACAATTTTATGTAAGCAGCACAAAACTATAATAATGATTTTACCTCTAAATGGCAACGATCAACATCTGGTGGTAGGCGATAATTCGATGTGATGAGTAAATGATAAGGATACAACTAAAAAATAGTAAATATTTAAAGAAATGCACTTACAGTCTCAGTTTTTCAAATTCAAATAATTTGTATAATGCTACAAAAAACTGTTTTTACTTAATTCTAAATTCTAGCATTTTAATTGAATCATAAAAAGTGAATTTTTACAAAAAAACAAAAATACCTTTGGAGGCTCAGTTGAAAGATGAAGAGTGACATTTGGCAGTGAATGTCGTAAATGTGGGCTATATGTTGGGTAACGAAATCCTCTGAAACCTTCTGAATATGGTGTACCTCTAAAAAGACCACTGCTACTATGATTCTAAAAAATTTATTTAAAAATGTTAACTTAAAATATTACAACACTTACATTAAAAATAAATTTAATAACCTAACTCCATAAAAGTTAGGTTATTAAATTTATTTACATAATACAATATTGTTCAGAATTTAATAAAATTAAATTCTAAACAATATTGTATTAAAAAAAATTCATTAATCAAAATGAAATGTGTCAAGAATAAAATACTATTATTTTATATCTCCGTAGTTTCTAGTCAAAAAACAAGTCTGTTTCGCGAGGTATACATAAGAGTTCTTGAGCAATGAAACGAGCTGTAATATGTTTAGAGATAATATTTTTAAAATTATACAATACAATTGGAAGCGAGTGCAAAACACTAAAGGTGGCACTGAATAAATATTAATATAACATGTCTGATACTATGGGATACACTCTATAATAAAAATATATTTTGAAAACAAGACTAACTTGATAATGTAAATGATGATGTAATGCATTACAAAAACTGCATTGTTAATTAAAACTGCATAATAAAGATAATAATGCTAGTTAAAAGAAAAAAAATAAAATCTAGTTTTTAAGATATTTATAAATATGAAATTAATTAAAATTCTAATGAAAATAATTACAGAAGGAAAAAATTATATAAAGAGATTAAATGTAGAAACTAATGAATTTCAAATTTAAAGGATAAAAATTCTATAGTAAATAACATTAAACAAACAACATATATTTGAATAATGCAAGAGAAATTTTTAATATCAATACAATACTTTTCTATTTGGAATTTAAGAATAATGTCTGCAAGATCTAAAAATGATGATAAAAATTAATTAACTGTATAATTGTCTGGTTTTCTAGTTGATAGATGTGAAAAAATGCAATGATGAAGATATTAAATTAATGAAAATATATAATGTTTATAAAATAAGTATACGAAAAAGAAAAATGTGCACATATTTTTAAAAAATATAAACATCCCAACTTATAAAAAACATATTTGTTTAATTTTGTAACTTTTTATTTCTTTCTTTGTCTGCTTATGGAAAATCATAATAAAATTTTACAAAACAAAGTTTTTGAAGTAAAATTAGGATTTATATATTATATATTTCAAAGAAAATTTTTTGATATTTAAAATAGTCTAAAGTATTATTTTAATGGAAAAAAGATAAAAACAAATGATGAGTAATCACTAAATGCATATTCTGAACAAATAGCATATGCTTGATATTAGAGGGCAACTTATAATAATAGATAAAAAAAACATATTTAAGTAAATAAGTTTAATTTCTTAAATTTAAAAATTTTAATTTCATAAGTACATGAGAATTAATTATTGTTTGCTCATAATATAATAATGATTTTATTATACAGTTTGATTTGATGCAAGATCAATGAATTCAAGAAAAATAATGCAAATGTGTTTAAAAAATGCACAAAAAACAGTAATAAAAGTAATAATAGTAACAAAAAAAAGTAAAATTATATCTCAAAAACTTTTAAGTGAGTGAAAAAAATTATGAAATAAAAATGACAAAAAAAAAAAAAAAAATGTATATGAATATTGCAAAGACAATACACAGAAGTAAATTAAGTTTGCTAGGACTATTAAACATGTTACTGGTATAAAACGGATTCTCTTTTATATTAAGGGCTTTAAGAATTAGAAATAACTTTTCAAAAATATAAAAATGTGACATAATACATGTGAAAATATGAAATTTATCAATGTGAAAAATAGTAGAATTTTTTTAACATATATTGATTCAAAGCTTTATTAATAATACCAATATTGTTGAGAAAGTAAATGAATGAATAAATCTTAATACAAATTTCATTATGAATTGTATCCTTAATGTAAATATTTGAAAACAATTCAGTTGGAAAACAATTACATAAAGATCTGCAGTTATAAAAATCATACTTACAATACATAATCGGTCTCCTTGTTCAGAAAGGGTAGAGACTAAAAATGAAAATTAGATTTTATTATAATTTATGTCAGAATACATTTAAAAAGGTATTGAAATGTTGATTATTTTGATGTGAAAATAACCAAATAAGGTTACTAAAACATGTATACATTATTTGAACTAAGATAAATATACACATATCGTATATTTATAAATTATTAAATATATTATTAAAATAAAAATAAAAATACTTTATAATGGCTTTAAAGATAAGCGAGGAAAAAAATCTTAATGTAAAAGCATTTTTTTGAAAAAAAAAAAAAAAAAAAAAAAGAATCAACACATCATGCAAATTGTAACACCTTCAAAAAACTTTAAAAAATTGTTACTAAAACTTGAGAAACTAGTATGAATTGGTATAATGGCATACTAGTTTCTATATTTGCCCTTAAATTATTAACATAATTATTAAATTTCATTTGAAATTCCACACTGAGAATTTAATTTTACAAAAGCTCTCAAAAATATTAAATCATGGTTCCAATAAATAATAAGTCATTTCCATAAAATTAAAAAAAAATGCAAGATTAAAAATATACAATTAGTTTTATTACATTATCTTAAATAAATATAAAAGCTTATAAAGAAGATATATCAAATAAATAAAATTACTGTCCGAAAATATTAATCATTAGATAATATTAAAATATTTAAAGTAGTACAGAGGATCACAATACAATAGAAATTGATTAAAATTTTATAAAAACGCAATACTACTTACTGTCAGATTTTCCACTGCTGAATTCAGAACTTTGTGTTTTTTCTAATCTTTCAAATGTTAAGTCACTCTGCAATAAAATGTCACATAGAAAATGATATAATATGCTATAATACTGTCAAACAGCAAGCTATATAAAAATATAATCCTATTAAATTCAATAAAATAATTCATTTAATTTTTACCTTTAGTTTTTAGATTACGCTTTTAATAAGCAAAATAACAAAAAACTTACAACATAACATAAGCCACTGTCTCTATCATCATTGGTCCCGGAGATCGTGAAGCTAAGCCATACCCAGGTTTAGGTACATTTCGTAGAGATGAAACAACTATCAAAAACAATAAATTAAAAAATTTTTAATTTCAGATTATTACTGTTCACAAACATATTTGAAAACTTTTAACTATCAATTTCTAGAGTGTTTTATCAAATTTTAAATAATGAAATTTATTATAAAACTTATCACATTGGTGTTAAAATGTGCCCAACTTCTAATGATTTAGATTAGATATAAAACATAATTCAGACATAACATTGCTATGCTAAAAATGTTGCTAGTAGTTTCTTCACATACATAAGTTTAAAGAACAACTATAAGAGCTGAATAAAAATTATGTCTATTCTAAGGCCTAATAATTTTTAAACTACAATAAAATACTCATAATAATTTGTTAACTAATGTTCTCCATGCAACTATATATATTTCTACTAGTCTTCCACAGTTTAAAATATTTATAGAGATATAGAGAGAGATTTCAATTTTATATCTAATTTTTCCAACTGCAAAATGCTTCTAGTGCAGATAATTTGTATTTTTAGTAGTTTGAAATATCAATATTAAGAATGCAAGAAAGTTCTACAAAATATCTTGAATAGACATTAACAAAATATCTTGAATAGAACATGACAATAGAAAAACATTGTTTCATTTTTTAAGAATCAACAGACTATAAGCATTAGAATCCACATTTGTGTTTCATGATTAAAATGACAAAATAATCTTAATTAAAACAAGTTTGTTACATTTTGCTATGAATTAAAACAAAAAACAATCATTCTAAAATTACAAATAAGACACAGTTTTCAAGATATGTTATTTTCCTAAGTTAAAAACAATTTAGAATGAAATCTAAACAACATTGCTTTTTTTTTTAGACTATTTTTTTTTAATAATCCTCACAAAAAAAAAAAAAAAAAACTCAAATAAGTACACTTCAAATATTCTAAGTAAAGTCAGGTTATTGTACATGAATAATTTTTTTTTTTTCTAGATCTTATCATACAATACTTTCATAATAAGGTAAATATACACCTAAAACATAAAAAACGTATGCAAATTTTACATCATTAAATAAGTGAAGTTAAAAATTAAATTTAAATTATTTAATGTCAAATAATCAAGTAAATGTCAAATTTTATTCATATGAGAAATACAGCAAATTGATTACCCACAATAATGAGTTTTAAATTATACTTGCATATGATTGTTTAGTATAATTAAATAAATAAGAAATTTAAAAATAAAATAAAAAGTACATTGGAACTATTCATGAACTTGAGGTAACTTAACTTTTCACCATGAAATAGTTCTTCACTTCAGTAAGTAAATGTAATAAAAATAAATATAAAATATTTAAAAATATTTTTGTGTATAATTTTTAAAGAAATAAATTTGTTTACTTACACATCAATCAAATTTGATAATAGTAATAAAAATAAGTTTTGTACAAAGTTTATGAAAAAAATTATATTGAAAGAATCTTCATAATAAATTAAAAATAGACTTACAATTTATCATCAATACATACTTCGAGAACAAAGAAAGAATAACCAAATTCTTTTAAGACAAATTAAAATTACCATTGTAATTTGGCATAGTTCCAACTAAGCGGCCTGTTGATGATCTAAAGTTAGATTTCCTGTCAAAATCTTCGTCTTCCCAGGGTCTAGGATGATCAGAATCTCGTGAAGGAGCTGGGAATATTTAAATTTTTATTTTTATGCTTTTCTCGTTTAAATTCAAACCACAAAACTATATTTGGTACAGTTACAAATATATTAGCAAAATTAAAAGAACTTAGTACATTGAGTATTATATATCTAAACGGTTGAATTATTAGTACTTGTATAGTACCAACTTCGAACAAGAGATTTTTTCAGTTCCATTTAAAGTTTTTCTATTGAGTTATTTAGACAGAAGAACTATTCAGTTGAAATTCAACTTATTTTTTTTTTTTATTTGTAGCACAAACACATATAAATTTTAAATTTACCAGAAGCACATTTTTCAAGAAACTAATTTCATAAAAAAAAAAAAAAAAAAAAATGCACATCTGGTAATTTTTTACTTTTTTTTTCTAGTAAACTTTAAAAGTTAAAAAAATAGTTTCACAGATATTTACATAAGCTCAATTAATTACAGACACTGCATTAAAAAATAATAATATTTAAGCAAAATAGTGAAAATTAATAAGTGCTTAGTATGTCAATAAAAGACCAAATACTCCAAATAGATTTTTGATAATAGGATTATATGAAACTTAAATTAATTATATAAATTATACAATTAAATATAGCACATAATTTTTACATATTACTGAAAATAAAAAATTATAACAAAATTGCACTATAACAATAATAAAACAATAAAATAAGTACGTTATAATAACTGTCTGCTTATAATTTACAGTGACGTATAACTTGTAGTCTTAAATTTTTCGGCAGTGAAAAAAAAATAATCTCCCCATATGCACAAGTGTATAATTCATGCCCTGTTCACTTACATTATTCTTCATGCCTTTATTTATACACTAACGTTTTTGTAATTGTGTTTGATATTGTAAAATAGCCAAATATTTTTTTTAATTTTTAAGAGTTTTTTTTTGATGTCATTATGAAAGGAAAAATTAATAAATCATATATTAAAACTAATAGTAATTAGAAAAATGATGTATATAACTATGATATAAATGATAAAAACAAAAGAGAAGTATTTAATGAACATATTTCATGCAAAAATGATAAATTCAGGTAAAATAAATAAAAAATGACATCCAAAAATGCTAGAATCAATTTTGATTATATATATATATAAAAAAAACTTGAGTAATTTAAAAATTTTTTTAAATAAGAATAATTCAAATCAGAACAAATTAAAAAAATTCGATAATTCATCTTTATTTTTTTCGAAAGTAATGAAAATCTTAGTAAGTATCTATTAATCATTAATTTAATCTTCTGAAAAGCATTTTTAAATTTATTTTATGTTATTTTTTTCCCTTTAGTCAAATACGCATACAAGAGCATGTTCGCATCCTTTTTTTCATAAAAACATGCTTACCTTTTATCAACCACAACTTCAAATCTAGTTTATTATCTTTAGAAATTTTTTTTAAGTGATGATTTTTTTGAAATAAATTTTTACAGTAATGCCTGACAAACGTCCATAGAATATATGCTGTAGTCTGTAATTCGTACCAAAAATTACTAGGTTTTTAAATATATACTTTGAAAATCATAAAGCAGCAAATTATGGTATTTATTATAATATTCAAAACACACTTTCAGAAAAATAAAATTTTAAAACAATCAATTGATTAAGATTACAATGATAATTTAGGACTTCCATTGAAATATAGGAGCTTTGCTTTATTCTTATACACATAATTATAGTTAATTAAAATAAAAAGCTAAGAATTTATAAAAAGATTAAGCATTATAAATTGGTGCTGTGCAGGGAGAAAATTTATATAAGCATTTGCAAAACTGAACTCAAAAAGTCTTAAATATAATTTTATTCAACTAGCTAACGATGTGAACAGATATTAATGCGTCACTAAGTTACTTATAAAATAATTTCAGTTTGATAAATTTAAAACTTCATCAGTATTAAATGAGATTGCATTTAAGGTTTCAATGTACTACAAATAATATTTCTTCATATAATAAAAGATTTTTGTAAAACATTAAAAAGTCAGAGGTAAGTTAGAAGACATTAAAATAGTTTAAGTGTGTAGAACCATTTATTGATTAAATATTATGTAGTAAACACACACACACATACACAAGTATTGATGGAAAATTGTTTCTTTAAAATTAAAAGCTTGGTACAATGAAAAAAATAAGATTAAAAATTTATTGAAAGGAATACTTGCATGCATTAACAGGATTATCATATCGCAACCGAACAAAAGGTTCTTTGCTTGCAGATGCTGTTCTTGAAGCATTTCTAGGATCCAAATTTGATTTTTTCCAAGCTTTAATTTTCTCTCTCTCTCTTACAGTTTTCAGAAAAACCTGAAAATAGTTTAGAGTTTATAGTTTTAACAAAATAGTATATAAAATTATATAACAAATAATAAAAATAAATATACATAAATATACAACGAAATAGTTTTTTTTTTGCAAATAGAAAATATAAGAATTTTCAAAGATTGCTAAAATGTAAAATATTTAATAATTTGATCAATAACAATTATTTTGCCAGTTAATTACCAACTATTCTTTTTATTTGTTAAATTTTACTAATGCTATTAAAAAGTTTAGAAATTAAATTATTTATAAAATTTCATTATAGTTTTTCGCCAATAAAGACCAAGACTTCTATGAGAGATGCATTATGAAGCTACCTTTAAAATAGCAACAAACTATAGAATAAAATGGTGCATTTGACCAAAAATTGGTAATCCCAAAAACAAGTTAACAAAGTTTTGCAGTTCACGTAAAAATAATGGATTTCTTTTTCCCAAACTAATATAATCAAGAATCTCATTATTAGTTCAATAAGCTGTTTTGTATAGACAGATATTCATTTATTTAATAGTTATGATGCTGAATTTAACATAATAATAAAAACAATTTGTACCTGATCTTTGACAGACTAAAAGTTCTATTTTGTTTTTATATACAAGAAATAAATTAATAATACGTTTTCCTGCTTTAAAGAGGTTTTAAAAGAAATTATGTTAGAATGTTACGATAGTGAAATCGGAAAAAGAGATATGCATTTGAGAATTCTTAGTAGAAATTTTAACAAGGATTTTTTTTTTTTCTTCATATTTTCTAGATATATGAAATCTCTTCTAGATAATGAAATCAATATCAAAATTAATGATCAATTTTTCATATTGTAAAGAGTTTTGAATTCTATATAACTTAATTCCACATCTTTTCATTAACTAATACTCACCGATGTTGGATATAAAAAAGATGCTTCTTTAAAAAAAAAGAAATTTTTATAAATCATTTTGTTTAAAATCTCTTTTATGTGGCAGAATATTTTTAGATTTTTTTATAGAATTGATTTTTTATGAAACTTCAAGGGGAAAAAATAATCCACAGATGGTATGCATTGACCTATAATCCAAACTAAACTTTGAGATTATTTAGCCTATAATCAACAGATTATACGTACTAAATTACAGTATTTACAAAAAAAAAAAAAAAAAAAAAAATTAAACAACCTTCATTATTTTAAATACAAAAATTTCTATACTAATTTAATAACGTAATTATAAAATGTAAGCAGATTTTTATTAAAAAAAGAGCAAAGAGCTGGTATATATATGCCAACAGGAAGATCAAAATTATCTATCAGAATTTATCGATAACATATATTTCATCCAAATTTTATAAAACTGAATCACAACGAATAATTTTCAAAAGTTGTAGAACAAGTCAAAGCATAAATTTAATTTGAATATTTTCCAGTATAATAAATACATTAAATATTAGAAAATATCTTCCATTACAAATTAGTAATGGAACATAAATAGTTGTATATGCTATATAAATAAAAGAAAAAAAAGTTTATCTTTTTTAATTAAAATTATTAGATTATATACATATGGCACTTAACAAAGATTTATTGTAGTAATTTGATCTTAGATGTGTCAAAATTTGTAACCAATTTACAATAAAAAAAAATTTATTTTCAGATAACAAAAATTATATATATGAAGTAAATAATAGATACTTTTTGAATTAAACATTTTTACTTTTCCAACCCCTGTCAGCAATTTTAGACAATTCTTCCTCTTCTTTTTTAACTGGGGATCAACTCTTCAACAGGCTCTGTAATTTCAATATCTTCTTCTGCATCCATTCCTTTTGAACTACCACTCCATCTACGCTTCCGTTCTTAAACATTTATATAATAAATATCAATTTGTAAATCATATGATTTCACAAAAAAAAAAATTATACAAATTTTTTAATTTACATATTTCAAAGATTTTGTGAAAAAAATTCCAAAAATTGAGAAAAAATGACACATTTCTAACAGCAAAAAACTGTAACAATTTTTATGTGAAAATAATAAATTTCTTTAGGATGGTTTAAGTAAAAAAGGTTACAGATAATAAAATTTTTTGTTAATTAAATTTACTCTGCTTAGTCATATTTCGCTAATACTCCTTTTACCAAAGTGAAATGCTAAATTATTTCGTTTTTATAAAAGGTAATGTGAAATTAACAAATCATGTATTAAACATATTAAAAACTGTAAATTTATAAAATGTAAAAAAATAACAGCCTAATTAAAACTTTTAATGTATTTTTGATATAAATTTGAAGTAAAATGAAATAAAATAGTTTTATCTTTTTTATTTTTACTTACTTTTTACAGTTGTGATAAATGATCTTTACATGATTATAACATTATATGAATTTATGATGTAATATATACCAGTTTGGTTAAAAAAATGTTAAAAAATCTGAGCTCAAAATTTTTTAATTAAAAGATTTAAAAAAAATCTGGGTTCAAAAAGTTTTTAAAACAGTCCTTACAGTTCAGGGAAAATTTTTATAATTTTTTTAAATCATAGGAAATAATAAATATAATGAAGATTTATATATATAAATATATATGAGTATAATGCTTTGATACAATTAAAAAATATTATATTTTATTCCTGTCTTTCTCAAAATTTTTACATAATTTTGTAATTGTGTCCATAAATTCTTAGCAATTTTTCAGAAATCATTTATTACATTTTGTATACAATTATAATTTTATAATTTTAATTTAATTTGCATGAACTAAAATGCCCTACACTCAAAAAATAATTATTGCATAAGGTCCCAAAATCCATATTTGGATTTTTTTATTTTGAATAAAAAATTAGTTCCAAATTTTCTCTATAAGAAATGGTATACTACAGATAATATTCAGCAAAAGGAAAAAAAAAGATGATACCAAACTCACCAAATGACATTTATTAAAAACTGGAATAGCTTTTTATTGCAATAGCTTAAAATGTTTCAATACACAACAATACCCACTATTAATTTATTATTCAATATGCAACAAAACGGAGTAAGAAAGTGTTGCTTTGACATAAAATGAGAAGCCACAAGATCTATCATGGAAATTAACTGAATTTTTTTAATATAAAGATATTTTATTTTTATCCTTTCTATTTTTTTTATTGATTTTGTAATGTGCCCAGAAATTCTTAAAAATCTGGCAGAAATGAACTGTACTGAAGTAAAATTTTCCCTTTCTTCAAAAGGAAATTCATTTTCATTTCTTTCACAATATTTTTTATATATTGATTAACATGCTTTATTATCACATTATATCAATAAAATTTAGGAGCACTTATAAAATAAAAATGCAATAAAATTATATTGCTAAAGTATTTTAAAATAAATTTATGTACCTGGATCTGTAAATGGGAATGGAGGTGCTGGGAAATCATCTCTTTCAATTCGAGGTATATCATTTGGTGGTGGAGGCTGACCACCAGGATATTGGGAGTATTCAATTGGCTCTTCATTGTTCATATGGGGAGATCGTGGCCGCGGAGTTGTAGATTGTATTGATTCAACTAATTTAAAATACCATAAAATAAATAAAAAATTGAACATATTGCTACCTTTAAATACTTCTATGAATTTACAATACCTAAAGAATTATCGGCACATTTACTACAATAGCAATAAAGCTAAAGTACAATTAGAAAGGAAAGGAACAATATGGTAAAATAAAAATATCTAGTAAGTTTTAGTAGCCTATTTTTTTTTTTTTTTTTTCAACAAAAATTATAGAATAAAATCTATAATTATTGTTGCTGAATGTTAATAACAGTTAATAGTCAATATCATCAATTCTTTTGTTGATAGGAAAATTGAAATTTTTATAAAGGTGTAAAAACAGTAATTGTCAAAACTTAATTAAGATAAGCATTTTTACAAGTATAGAAAATAGAATACTACTAATAACACCATAAACTTAACACAATATGAAAATATAGGAATTTTAAATAGACAATTTTTCAGTCTGCAATAATACCATTTTTACTGAATGCCTATAAGATTTCATTTTTGCTTTAATAACTATCCTAAAACAGAAGATGACATATGCTACTACGAATATATCTTTGATAAAAATATAATTAATGTAAATTTCTTCTATCATACAATATAATAAATAAATTATTTTGCATTAAAAAATATTGACTGGCAAGAAATTTAGCCTATTTTAACTATTTACATTTCATGCTTGTACTTAAAAAAGGTACTTATTTAACTACATTTTATAAAGTTTTTTAATTATTAGTGATTAAAATCAAACAAAAATTTAATTTTTCTATAATAAATCATTGTATTCAAAATATTTTCCAGTAAAAATATAAATGCAAAATTTTAATTTATATTAAAAAGTTTTTTTCTTTACATGCAAAAAAAATGCCCTTAAACATTGATGAGGTAAGAAGCAATTGTTATTTTTTATTAACAATACTATCCTTGAGCTAATGTCTATAAAAATCTAAAAAATCTGATAATTCTTTGATACACATTTAATTAATTTGCAGGCCACATAATTTCTATAAACACATACCTCACCTAATGCTTGCATTCCTTTCAATTTGAGCATGGTAAGGGGAAAAAAAAAAAAAGAAGAGATCAATTAAGCAGTAATTTTATCATTTTAAATACAACACATAAAAAGACTACTTAAAGTAGTAAGTCTAGTAACCTAAAAGTCTTTAACTTGATTAATTGGGAGATAATATAGATAAGATACATTACAATTTCTTGTAGTGCTGATTTTGCTTGCAATAATTTTAACACGTCAACAAACAAAAATGGTGGATGCTTTTCATAGTTTTATAAATTACATACCTAAGCTTACATTTAAGAAAAGAAATTAAAGCAAAAATAAATATTTGTTTATCATGGATTTAAATCTTTTCTTATCGACGGCAAACAGATATGAACATATGATATTAACAGATATGAACACCAGTTTTCATTGCATAAAATTTAACTTCCTTTAAAATATGTTTCTAATTTTTTTTACTCAAAATATAAAAATACTTTAAGGTTGAACAATTCCTGCTTTGATCTTTTGTCTACATTAGTAAGAATTTATAATATTTTGTTAAAAGTTAACAAATCTGACAGTATCCAACTTTTATGCTGATACTATTTACCTAATGAAGGTTTTCTTTTCAACATTTTATTATAAATTAAAACCAGTAGATTTATGTAAATATAAAAATATTTTTATCTTCAATAAAAAAAACTTTGAAGTGTTAATGTAAAAATAAGATAAATGTACTATATATTTAAAAAGTTCTAGACATTTAAAAAGTTGTAGCATACATAAAAATAGATAAATAACTTACATTATTATTGAAGAAAATGAAATTTATTTTTAAGCTGCTAAAAACAGAAAAATAAGACTGCATACCTGCTCGATGACTTGGACTTTTACACCAGGTTCTCCTTCTGTCAGATCCATCTAATTTAAAATAATGAAATTTATTTGATACATACTTAAAGTGATATTGAAAAGCAAATAGAAAAAATAGGAATATAAAGTAATAAAATTATTTATTGAAGAAGTATGATGTATTTTGAATCAAACTGAACTAATTACTCTAAAGATAATAGATATGTTTATTTGTCAACATAAAACATTTTTAAATGTTTCTTGTTCTGTTATATATGAATCAATGATTTTAATGATATTCTAGACAGAACAGAATGATTCTTTGACAAGCACTACATGAAACATCGAAAATAATTCTTTAAAAATATTATAAATACTTTATGAGTAAATGTTTATGTAATGGATGTTTGTATAATTAATAATATAATTGCTTTTTTAATTTAAAAAAAAAAAAATTAATTTATATCCAAAACAACTTTTACCAGAATCAAACTAAAATTTAAGCTTTGTTTAAATATTTAGAAATAAATAAATAAAAATCAAGTACAAAAAGTACTGAAAAGTTTTATTTTATTAATTCTCTTAATGTTCATAATTTCCACTGAAATAAATTTTGATTGTAACAAAAAAAAAATTCGGATCTGTGCTTATTTTTTGTTAAAAAATCTTAAAGAAAAACATTCTGTTCTGAAGAATTATTTTTCTAATAATTTCAATTATTATTATAATGTTTGTGACAGTTCTAATTAATTCAAAGAGTTTTATAAAGTTTATGATAATTTTTTAAAAGAGTTGTTTTTAGCTCAGTCCATCAAAAATTTTTGTTGATATTTTTTTTTTATTAAACAAATTGCTCTTTAGTTATTTATATTTTTTGATGGCAAAGTAATTTTACTATACAATACTTGACTTTCAGGCTAACATAACTATAATTCTTTAAATGTTTAACATGTGGTATTTATCATATTTCACACTTTAAAATATATTTTTACTCTAATAACATACTAATTTTATTAACTGCACAAATCCAATCACAACATGTTTGTTAACTATTGAGTTTGTTTATTGTAAATATAAGTTCATGGTAATCTCAAATTGTTTATGACAAACACTGCAATATTTGTAGATTAATTAGATTACAGAATCAATAATTATTATTAGTCTTTCACTTGAAAAGTTAAACTTTATCATATTTATTTTAGATGAGTTGGAATTTAAAAATCTTTTTACAATTAATAAAACACTACAAATAATTAGTTCAGTTTTTTTTCCCCCAATTTTAAATTTAAATGGCTTTAAAAAGCATTATGAATCATATTTGTAACAGCATGGAAAAATTCCACAGAATATTCCATAAGGCTTTCAGTATAAAAAATAACAGGTTTCCAGATACCAGAACTATTTCCGAACCCATTTCTAAAGATTAATAGTTACGTAAATACTATGTAAACATTAATCCTTAAATTATCAATAATATGTATTTAACCAAGAATTTATATTACTTAACACATCAATCTGAAATGATGTGTGAAACTTTCTTTTAATTTGAATACATATGTGTACTTTAAAATTTTGAAATTTTTGTATTTAGATGCATGATAATTTAGATTGGATGTAAATATACAAATAAATATAACAACTACAAATAAATATAAGTATTTTCTGAATTAAATATTCAACATAATTGCATTTTTCAAAAAGTTTGTTTTATAGAAAAATTTAGACCATGAAACAATTTAAAATTTAGAATCCAGCAAATTTCAAAAATTTTTCAAGTTACTTCTAATATAATCATAATAAATTTACATAGATTAAAGGATTTTTCTAGCAATGCACATATTTGAAAAGTAAATAATCTCTATTTTTACTTTAAATCCAAGGATATATTTTTGTTCAGATCTTATAATAAAAATTAAAAACTAAATAAATAATAGTAAGTGCACGAAAAAAAGGATTTTTGTACAAATTTATAACCATTAACCTTATAAATTTATAAAAATAAATGACTGAACTAATTTTTATCAATCTAAAATTTTAATTTCATGCACTGAATGGCCTACAATGAAGTGAAAAAAAAACAACTAAACGTAAATTACAAAAACTTTCTAAATTGCTAGAATCAAGAAGGATTCTTACCAGGAGGTCGATGGAACTGTGGCGATTTTGGAGGTTTAGGTTCAATGGGTTTTTTCAAATAGCCTAGAGTTGGTTCTGCAGCTAAATAACTATATGTATATACTCTGCTAAGATCAGATAAAAGTGGATCTCTCTCAATATAGCTACCAGGACTTGATCTTCCATACTGCAATACAAATAAGAGAGAAAAGAGGGCTATAAACATATAAAGGTTTCTTAAACCTCCCAAACAATATGAAAGTTACCTTTATACAGAACTAAATCTTTTAGATAAAATTATACATATGAATGTTTAATTGTCGCATGAATTCAAACTGTGTATTTGAACAATAACTTTAAAAATGTTTTTAAATTTAGATACAGTATTTTGATGTAACTAAAAGTTTAGCAAAATAAAATATAGTGTTTTATATCATTTTTAAGGGGAGCTGAAGTTATAATTTTAGTTTTAAGAAGACATGATTATATTATGCCGCATTTTCAGATTATACTTGTAAATATATTTTGTAATCATTTCATTATTAAATCATTATATTTAAATTAAAATGCACATTTTTGTTTTCTTTAGAACTTAAGTATGAATTTTTAAACTATTATTAAATATTCTAAAAACAATTTACTCACATTTTGTGATAAATGTTTTTATTTAGAAGATTATTTTTAAACAAAAAAATTATAACTTTTATAATTTTAATTTCAAATTGCATCTGTTATGATACTTTGTAATTAATTCACTATTACTTTATTTTATTTAAATTGAAATATAAATTCAAATACCAAATTTAAACATTAGCCTATTGAAAAATTTGTTATTTCCAGAAAAATTACTCGATTGAAACTTATATATTAGAAAACTAAAAAACACTAACAGAGTTCACTGAATATTTAATTTAGTAAATAAGTAATTAAAAAGCTTAATTCATATATATATAATTTGGACAGAAAGTACCAATTTCTTTAATAACTCTAACATAGATCACACTTATTATTTACACTTGTGCTTTAATTAAAAAAAAACAATGCAACAATGATAAAAATATAATAAAGTAACGATATCGCATTAAATTTTAAAACATTTTATATGAAAAATAATTTTGATTTAAAATTCACTCAAAAATATATTAAAAATATACTTATATCAAAATGTAATACAATGAAAAACTTCAATATTAACAGCAATCATGTCGTAGATTCACTTTTTTAATAGATTGTATATAGCAGTACAAAAAATTAAAAGATGATAAAAAATTACAATATTAAATAAAAGTTTATTGAGTGTTTACATGTTTGTTGCAGCAATGCATTTTTTTTTTTTCTTTAAATAACTTTAACAATATGTTCCACAAATTAGCAGCATTAAAAGGGCTACTTCAGAAAAATAAATTATCAGTATTATCATATACTTCTTTTTTACACTAATTGAAAAGTAAATCAATACTAAGCATGAATTTGAATGAAGTTTTGACAAGCAATGTACCTCCATGCACAAGTATTAGCAACAGCTATAAAAAGCATTGAATGTTGTTGAAAAAGCAAATCATAGTTTATTTTTCTTAAAAATAGTAATCTTATTAGTATATTTATTACTTTTTAAGAAAATAAATAATTTTTCTATGTAGAAAAGTCTACATACAAAAATTTTACTACACATTAATATTATACAATTATATTTAAAAATGATAATGAAACTAAATGCAGGATAATTGAAGCCAAATCAAATAAACTTTTTAATTAAATTGAGAAAATAATAGAGATTAACTTGCCTTAATAATGTATTTCCAGTTGAAACTATAAAACAGGAATATTTAGGGTAAGTAGAACTTGGGAAAACTATCAAATCAACATGAAGGGTAGAAGCTTTCATCATGCATCATTCAACACAAAAAAGTTAACATGCATGCAAGAAATCACTGTGAACTTAAAAGTAAATGAAATATAGTAGCATGCTACTCCAAAAATATAAAATAAAATAAACTTAAAATATAATAAAGAATATTTCTAATGGGTAACATCTATAACCATTATCAAATTAAATATTATAAATTATGATCAATGATTGCATAGTATTATTAGTAATTTTTAACAATACTACACAAATATATGAACATTTTTGCTTAAATTTAATCAAAAGCAGTTTTATCAATATAAAAAAAAATAAGAAGAAACTCGTACTAATTTTCTAATACAAATCATAATATTTATGATTATATTTTAATATTTATGAGTCAATCCATATCAATTCAACTAAACAATGACACTTGCAATCTCTGATTTTGATGAAATTTGGTGTAATAATTAAACTTTTAACGCTAATTTAATATTATGAATAATTTTGAGAATGGTTAAAGGGTTATAAGCTTTCAAAAAAATTTCCAAAAGTATTTATTATTTGCTTTTCTTGAATGTTATATCTAAGGAAGTAAATGTATATAAATCTCTTTACAATTGTCTCGAATCTTCATAATTATTTTTTTTATTTATTTATCCTTTTACAATTAAAAAAATTCAATTAAGGTAGATTCTTCATACATAATTATATTACATTTTTTTCTATCATTGTTTAATTTAAATTTTTGACTAAAGAAGTGATTCTAATGCACAATCAAAAATATTGATGGCCGATTCAAAAAAATTTCTTTAAAAGAAAATGCATTACTTATTTAAAAATTTTGTAAAATGTAAAATGATTTTTGATTTATATAAGCATGGAAGTAAGGATAACTACAATATCTGTTTTAAATATGATTTTAGACATCTTTCAAAATTATCTAAAAGAGCTTGGAAGGATGATATCTAATGAGTTAGAGCAATCTCCGTAACCTGAAAAGATGCATTCTTTTTCACTTAGCTCAATTTTGAGAAGAATGCATCTTAGCTGATGAAATAAGCATCCAAAGAACTTGTTTAAGGATAAATCTTTAGCCAATAAGATAAACAAAAATTTTACATTTGAGATCTGCTGCATATTAGTAAGATTCTAACTTACTGACATTTTTGCAATTAGAAAAAGCTGCTTGACTAAAAAATCTTATTATGGAAACCCAAATAACTTGTAGCTTAGAAAATAAGATGCACTCATTCTAATCGATTTCAGTGAAACTTCTTTAGATACCAAAATGAGGCACAAGGATAGCACTGGACACATAGCTGTAGTATAGTAATTTAAATACAATTGCGAAGCAAAATGAAAATAGCTTGAAAAGTGAAAGTGTTTGTCTTCTTTGTGATAATATACATCACGATGAAGTAATAGTGTATCAATTAAAAATGCAAAAATAAATTAATGCAGAATTTGATACAAAATTATCCACAAGCGAAAAATCATACAAAATTTAGTGATAGTTGTGTCACAGCATAAAAATTGCAAACAATTTTTTAACTCAACATAAATTTGGAAGAATTAGGAGAAAAAACTTTTTTTAAGGGTAAAACTATAGTGCTAAAGCTAAATTGGGATATGAAATATATACAACTTTGAACTTACAAGTTGTTATCAGTTGTAAAAGAATAACAGTCAATGATAAATTTTCTATTATTGCAGCATTTGTTAACAGCGCTCATGACACTTTTGACATAAAAATTTGAGTAGCATATATATATACAAATCACAATAATACATAAATTTAATTGCAGCAGTCCACAAAGAAGAGGAAGTGAATGTAATAATAAATAAATTCATGCATATTCTTAATATTGGCCAGGAAGTCACAATAGAGTTCTAATTTTACCCTTTATCACCATTATTTGTAGTGCTATTATTATTGTTGTTATTATTTTGGATATACACAATAAACAGATTGAAAGTTAAAATGAAGAGGAATAACAGTTTATCACAGCAAAACAAAAAAAATTCTGAAAAGAAAAAGACATTTTTCTTGTCTTGGAAATAAAAATTCATAATTTTTGAATAAAAATGGAATATTTTATAGAATGAATGACATATTTTTTTTACATTATTAGAGAATTACTGGTCTTAAAATTTCCTTAAAATATTTTTTAACTGCCCATAAAGATTATTTTATTTGACACACTTCACATAAAATTTGGACAACTGGATAATTTGAGATAAAGCAACTAATTGGGGAGCATAAATCTCAAGGTCAAGTCAAAATTTAGAAGAAATTGAAGGTAGAGAATGTGATAAATCAACACTTGAAATCATTTACTTAGAAGAAAACAGGAAAAATAACAATTTTAGAAATATTTTAAATATATTGGATGAAAAATAATTCTTTATTTTATTTCATACAAACTTTAAAAAATCATATATTCTAAGACAAATAAATGTAAGGGAAATTACATTCTTTATATCAACATATCTGCTTTTTAAGACGGAGGAGAAAAAAAGAGACCCAGGTTAATTTCTGAAAGTTTTAACTTTTTAATCCACTTTCCAATAATTCAAAATAATTCCTAGTTTTTGAAATCAGCCCACAAAATTCTATAAGAACCCCCCAAATTCATCAGAATGAGAGATGGTGAATGCCATTTTTGAAAATTTTTAGTTCATTCGATGACCATTATTATATAAAACAAATTAAAAGTGATTGGAAATTTAAATAAATTTTCTATATTTAAAAACAATATAGCAGTTAGAATTCTTAATCGAATAGTTAATAAAAAACTTGCTTTTTAATAAATTTTCTCTACAATAACTTCGTGTAAGACTTTAATAATATTGAAATATATTTGAAAATAGAATAATTGATTTTAGATATTGCTTAAATTTCTAAATACATTTATTGCTAACATCATTACGAATTTAAATTTTTAAACTTGAAATGGCCAAAAGTTTAAAATATTTTTTAAAAAATTAACAACTTTATGCATGCCCCTTAAAAATTTAATTTAAAAAAAGTTCTATCTACAGTTAAGTAAGATACCTGAATTCCATCAATTGAAAGATCTTTTTGAATCATCTAAATCACTATCTTCAATTTGACCATCATGAGCTGGACCGCATCGTGGATGCCAAATAGCTCCACCTGTAAATTTAATTATCCACATTCTTTCATATTACATCTGCAGAAATACATATTTATAACAGTGGTTTTATAAATAGAATATAACAAAAAACATACAGAGATAGAAAAATAGATAGCTGTAAATAGATATTTGTTATATTCTATCTATTTAACTTCTTAATTATTAATATTTGGATATTAATAATTAAGAAGTTATTCGAATGCTTTAATTTCGTATCTATAATCCCACATAAACGCATATAACCTACAGCTCTAATTTTTTGATCAAAAAATAAAAGGTCTGGTATAATTTGTTGGTACAATTCAGATAGCAATAAAAGTCTCATTTTTAAAAATATGGTTACGATCTTAAACTTGCTAAGTTTTTCACTTTTCAAGTATTTTTGAAACAAAATAATATAAAAAATTAACGTAATTTAAATATAAGATAAAGAAAACTAGAAAAGAGATAAATTTACACAAAATTATGATAAAATTAAAAGAGTGTAAATTAGAAAACTATGCCATAAAAAAAAAATAAGTAAATGATGAATAAAGTATAAGAAATAATTTTTAATGGAAGAAAAATTTTTTTTTATAAAAATGAAAATCTTTGAAATTTTTAAAAATTTTATTTTTAAATGAAAATAATTTTAAAATGTTTTGGAAATTTTAAATTCTTAGATTTATTTGACAGAAAATCATAATTTGTATCACAATTATAAATTTGCAAAGCAATTCTGTAAAGCAATTTTAATTATATGCAACTTCATGTCATGTCTTTTTTATTCACATGTATATATTAACACATCAACACATCACATTTTGACTCCTTTCCATTGATCACAACTCTCATTACTTTCTTTATGTTTGAATTACTTTTTTCTTCTCTCACATTGAAGTTCTAAAGATCATTCTTAGGCAGTGGTTTTCAGAATTAATATCTATTTTAATATCTCAAGAAAAAGATCTTGATTGTATTCAGTGGTCTATAATCAGGGCAAAAGACTTTTTTTAACATATAATATATGCATAACAGGCAGAAAATTATGATATTTAATATAACTTTGACGATTTGAAAATCTAGTTAATATTTGAATCTCTTATTTTAATCAATATATCACCATAAACATTTCTAAACAACAATAAATTTAAACAAATTTGCCATACATGGTGACCATTTAAGAAAACACTGAATCACCATTAAAGTAAATGACAAAGTTAATTATTTAATGCATACTCCTATCTCTTTTAGACTACATCTGAATTCTGTACTAAACAATCCAATAATTTAATATAAAAAAATTCATAATTTGAGAAAAACAAGATCCGACAGAAGCAAAATGACGAATTCTATAAAACTACCACTAGTAGAACTATTTTACTCAGAAGATTAATATACATATTTAAGAATCAATAATTTGAAGCAAAATAGTAACACCTGTAACGAACGAAAAAAATTGTCTTCGTTAGTTTTATGTTAAATTTCATTGCATGGAGAATGCATTCGAGAAAAAAAGGCCTTGCTAAATCAAAAGAAGTTTATCTGACTAAGGTTGAAAAATATTACATAAAATCTGAATAATAACTGATAAAGACAGTCGTAAATATTCCTATGCATCTGCATATTATACAAGTGAATTTTGCTAATAACACAATATAATTTTTAATAAATGTCAAATTGATAATTTAAAGTACATAATATTTTATATAAGAAAATAAGTAAAGTTATTTGAATCAACATAATTAATATAAGAAGTTAATTATTATCTAAAATATTAAAAGAATGTTTACAATCTATTTCCCATAATAATGATAATAATATATTATATTATTATTACAAATAAAAATAAAATTTTGAATTTCACAACAAAAAATGTTTTTATAACAGAAAAGCTTAAGTACCTTGTAAATACATTTCTTCGCCATCGCCAAAAAGGATCGCCACATTTAGAACAACGAGCACAAGTTGGATGGAAATGATGATTGTCTCCGGCCTTCAAAATACAAAATGTTAAACCCAATTGTTAGAATAAAACATAGTTTCTAAAATAATTAAAAAGTATACATACCTGTAAAACTTTTCCAGCAATAAATCTATCACAATGAGCACACTTTACTCCAAAGAGTTTTTGATAATCTCTTTCACAATAATAAGGATTTCCCTCCCTGTAAAATTTAAGAAATTAAATAAAAAGTTTTCTATAGTTTGATATATAAGTAAATAATATATACACTTATGTGCAAGTTTTTACAAAGTGATATAAAGGTATAACTCTACATTCATTATATATATATATACTTAAAAAGCTTTAATGCATACTATATTGATAGAAAATAAATTTAAAATTCAATCACAAATTAATGTGATGAAATTAAGTATATAGAGTTTCAGTGAAAATAAAAAAAAATTGTCTAAACATGCAAAAACTGCTATTCTATACTTTATGAATAATTTTAAAATTTTAATTCATGGAAATATATAATATTTATTTATTTTTAAATTAAGTTTGTTAATTATTTTTGAAAATATTTACATTAATTTACTATAAAGATATACAGAGAAAATAGATGGGAGTTGTAAGAATAGGATAAAAAATTATAAATTGTTTTAATCTACAGCAAATTAAGTATAAAAATGAAATATGAGATAAAATACATAAAAATTATCAGTGGTAATGCTGCCAAATAAATAATGCTGCTATACTTTAAATACTCTGCAATAATAAAACTGCTAAAAATAGTTATATATATATATATATACAAGTTTTTTTGCATGTATGCAACAACAAAATTTATAAGATGTATGCAAATCGAATTTTAATTTAACCTGTTTTTAATTATGGAAACGTTTATGTTTTAAGTTGAAATTTTCAATTAAAGAAAATAATATTTATTTAGAAATGATTCAACAATTAATAAGACATTTGAAGAGTATTTTCAAAAAAAGACCGATATAAGTCTAAAAACTGATACAAATAAGCTACTGAAAATTTATATTCTCAAAAAATAAATTTAGAGTTTGACTTAAAAACAAAAACCTACTAACTTTCCCATGTATTCACCATGCAATACAGCACTACAAGAAACACATTTAAAACACCAAATATGCCACTGTTTATCAAGAGCAATAAGAGCCTGCCCTTCTTGTAATTCTTCCTTACATCCACCACATCCTGTTATAGAAAATTAGAAAGAAAAAGAAGCATTCAAAGAAGTGTGTAACACTTGTTTTATCAGCTAAAATGCAAATATATATATAACTAGTCTATTTATGTTAATTAAATTATACAACTTTCAAATATTTTGTAAAATTATTATTAAAAACGCCAAATATATTTTCTATGTAAAGGTTTCTTCATTCGTTTAAACATTTTATCCATAAGTGTATGAAATAAAATGCAAAGATGGATATTTCAAGTATATGTAGAAAGATTATTATTTATTTTTTTCAAATATATAAAAGCTAACAAATTCTAACGCATTTTTACTTCACATTCAGACATTTTTTTTTATAATAAAATTAATAGGTATAGTTTAAAACGGTATAATTTTTACATTCCCTACATAATATTAATACATTCCCTACATTTGAACATATTATTAATTGAACATAATAATGAATAGACATGTACACATAATAAATGAACTCTTAAATATGATTTTGGTAGCAAAAATGCTTTAAAAAATCTCATCAGAACCTGCTTTTTGATATGGAGAATGCAATGCAATAATGTTTAACAGGTATGAAAAAATTTCTATATATTTTTAAATTTGTTTTCATATATATTTTTATATATTTACATGAAAGAGAGAAAAAACATATTCGAAATTTTAGTTTTCAAAAGAAAAAGAAAAAACATCATCATTCTGTATATAATTTATGAAACCATTAAAATAACTTTTAAGCCATTTTCCTTACAATTAAACGATTTACGATAACACAGAAATGATTTATAAAACTAAAAACTAACTCCAAAGGAAGAGAAAAATAAATTGTTTGATTAAAGACGTTTCTACTTAATTTTTTTTTTTTCATATAAATATTGTTAACCTTTCTAAAAATGTTTTCAATACAGGTGAATAAAAGAAATGCTTCATTTATATTCATAAAATTCTTATCTGAATATAGATAACTTTACTGAACTTATATTCATATCTGATTCTAATAAGTAACTTTTACATTCATCATGTTATAAACATGTGTTATCGACATGTTTTACATTCAAGACTATGAGTAAAAAATTATTCTCTTTTTAATCTCTAGAGATGTAATTTAAACAAACAAACAAACAAATAACATTTCATATACCTTATGTAAAAGGCTACCCTGAAAACTTCTTTGGAAGGGAGCAAAATGTTAATTAATGAGAAGTCTGTGTTTCAATGTATAAGTTATTCATATTGAGATATGCATAGAGATTACAACATTGAATAAGCTATCATAGAAGAATTAGTATGTGAAACCAAGAAGCAAAAATACATGCTTTTGTCTTAGTTAACTAAATCATGCTTTAATAAGCTTACCTTTAAAAATTAAAAAGTCTATTCACATAAAATATCAATCCAAAAACAAAAAAAATAAATAATATCATTACAGTTTGTAAATATTCAGATAATTTTCCTAATTAACAAACAATCCCAAATCCTTCTTCAAATTTTGAAGCTTTTAAAATTAGATCAGAACAAAGAGTTATAATTTCACTTGCAAACAAATCGTTCTACACATAAAAATAACAGATTTAAATGGTTTTTTTATACTTATTTATTTTAAGTGAAAATGGTAGAATAATATTAGTTATTTAAAAAGATTATCCATAATGATTGTCAAGTCACAAACTACCAAAAATAAATACAAAACATTATTTCTCTATTTTGTGAAAATTGATAGCCACAATCTCCCAAAATCACTTAGTGTTCAAATAAAAATCCATTTTGGTCATCCAAGCCTTAAAATGAAATTTTAAAACTATTAAAAACCTTATAAAAACAAATTAAATATTAAGCAAAAATTAAGTTCCAATTTATTATTTTTTAAATATAGATATGTTTTATATAAATGAAAATATTTATTAAAAATAAAACTTACTTCTTACTAAATTTGTAGGAGATTCTGAGACAGTAGAATCAACAATAGGATTTGTATGCATTTAGAGCAAAGACATTCTTTACCAGTAAATGTGACTTTTCTCCAGGAGGAAATGGCTGTCTAATAGAGTAAAAATATTTCCTTCAACATGTTAAAAATATAAAAGTGAAAATAAATAAAAATAATGCATGAATAAGCTTACCGACATCTACCACATACAAAACATTTTTGATGGTAAGTGCTTCCCAAAGCAGTGACCACTTCACCTTCAACAAATTTGTTACAAGCAGCACATTTTGTTCCAAATATTTTTTGGTAGTCAGTTGTACAATAATATTTTCCTTCTTTGAAAAAGAAGCCACCTTGAGCCAAAGAGGAGGAACATACTAAAAGATAAATGCAAATAAATAATTAACATGTTTAAAGATAATGCTTAATGACAATTTGTAATAAAGCTACATTTTTGAGCACTCTCATACTAGTTAGGGATACCCCTTAATTATAATTTTTAAAACATTACTAATTTTCAGAAAGTAATGTAAAACCTATGTGTTATTATATTTACAAAAATATCCAAAACCTTCAATATGCAAAATTAAATACCACAATTAGAGGATAATACATCTGAAAATTTTTAATGCCTAAAATTTAACATTGCCATGTGAGAGTCCCTCAGCATTTATTAAATAAAACTAATTATTCTATAAAAGAAAAAAAAAGTCTTTAAGAATAAAAAAATTTACAAAAGGAAAGAGTCTTTGATTTTGCATTTAAAACAAGAAACAAATGTAAGTTTTTTAAACAAAAAATTTAAAAATGTAGACCTGCTTAGAAGAATAGTTTCTTAAAATTCTCAATTATATCCAGTTGGGAATAATTAATTTTACAAACAGTCAAAAACTCATCCCAATAGCATCCCTTGAAATCATTAATAAATGCATATATCCCCAAAAAATTATTACTAAATGGAATAATTTATAATTAGTAATTAATACAGATAAAAATGCATTTTTCTCATCAACTTACCAGCACATTTGAAACAATTTACATGAAAGTGCTTGCTTTGCACTTTTAGAGTACTTCCAACACATTTCTTTTACAGTTTTCACATAGAACTTTACCTGTAAAAATAGAAATACATAAATCCACAGATTTAATAAATGATAGTCATACCATGTACCATACAAAAATACAGATAAATTCAAGGTAAAAATAAGAAAAATACAAATACCATATTCAACTTAACTAAACCTTACCATTATTAAAAATTCCTTTAATATTGTTTAAGAAAAAAAAAAAGCATGACTTTAAAATACCTAAATTCATAACAGCAGTAGATATTTGAGAGAAGTAGGTTAATTAAATTATTTTGATCTTTTGAAAAAAATTCCAAGATTTCAATAGGTAATCATAATTCTTTCAGGCACTTACTGAAGTTATGCCTATTTTTTAATAGTTTTTAATTTTAAATAATTAATTCACACTTTAATTTCTATTATTGCCTATTTTTCATGTTTTTAATTTTAAAATATTAATTCACTTAATCTTTTTCTGAAAAAACACATGAAGATATTTTTCTACTCCAAATCTTTTTTACAATCTCCCAAGTTATTATAGGGTTTTGCTGACCTAGAAAGTTTTTTCCATTTTTCATAAGAACATGAGCATTTTGTGATTAATCAAATTAATAATAACTTACTAGAATGAGATGAATCTGTATTAATTTCAAGTTTTAAAGGATATATTGAAAGTTTAATCTGAATACAAATGCACAAAAGAAAAAAATTATGATGAAAATGCAATTGCAATTAAAGTTATTTCTGTATTTAAGTGCGAAAATATTAAGGAAACTAAAATACGCGCATCAGAAAGATGTTTGAAAAAAATTTTTTTTTTTTTTTTTTGAATGTATAAAAATTTTATAAAAAAAAAAAGAAAAATGAGTTTTTTAATGTACATGAAACTTAACAACAAACCTAAATTGGAAACAAAATAGGTTTTATAAATTTATTAATGATGGGTAATTATTCTCTTATTTTAATTGTACATTGCTTGAAAGATAGTCTTGTATATTGCTTGAAAGATAGTCTTGTATATTGCTTGAAAGATAGTCAAATATTTCTCAGACAGACAATGAATAACAAAAGTAATTTTAATTTTAATTTTCAATTACTTTTATATTCGTCTCATTCTATTAATTAGTTGAGTAAAGATATATTACACAAGTACTATTATAACTTTTGTTACAAAAATTAGAACAAATTCAAACTTTAAAAAATTTAATTTCATCATGAATTCATACATTATTATGGGTTCAGCTAAGGGCATTTAATGTTCATAAAACGAATTGTCAGATGGCTAACTTAAAAATCACTTCATGGTAGTCAGACTGGGTATTTTCTATGTATTGCTTGTGGCACATAAGTGGACCAGTTCCCTTTAAAAGTTCTCAAAATTACAACATACTATTCATAACCCCTACTTTACAATACATATCGTTAAACATATGATATATGCTTAAGATAAGGAGAAAGGCGGTGGCATAGAAATAAATAATTTTTCTTTAAAAAAATATTTCAATAATTTTATATTACTTTAAATGTAGTTTAATTTTTTATGGGTATAAACATAGACAAAATGTAAGGTAACTGTTATAAATATCAGGAAGCTCTAACAGCATATTGGGGCCCAGGGGAAATGAAATGCGAAGAGAGTTTTACATACTTTTTAAGTTTATGAATCGAGAGGAAATAGGGTAGATTAGTTTGGTTTGTCGCTCTACGGTCATTTTGTGCACACTTTAGGCTAATTAGACTGGGACCTACAGTTTAACGTGGATTCCGAACCACTAACAAACATCCATACCACTGCCAGGATTCGAACCTGAAGCCTGTGGTTCCAATGGTCAGAGTGCTAACCAATTGGCCATTAGGCCGCAGGAAATAGGGTAGAAGTGGGATACTTAGGACTTTTTATTATTCTAGGTTAAACAAGAAAACTAAATGACTCGAAATATTTTGGGGACCTCCAAAGATGTAAAAAGTTACGTATTTTTCATAATATTCATTGAATGATATATATATATATATTTTAATGAGAACAACGTGTTTCATTCAGGCTACTCCCTGAGCTAGGGAATAGTGGATTCATAAAGTGAAATTGTGAATCACTCTTTAAAAATGTTACGGAGAAATTTACAGTGAAACATTTTTTATAAAATTAACACAATTCTTTAAGAAAATGCAATTAGGATCCCATGTGATAATAACAGCAACAATAGAAAATGTCAGTATACAAATAATATGCGTTATGTTTTTTTCTGAAAATATTAAATTACTTTATAACTGTTCGTATACAATATTCTGTCTAGGGTTAGGTTTCTACGTTTAGGCAATATTTTGTCTTAGATTATGCAATGCAAAAGAATCATTCAATTAAGAATATTTTTATACAAATCTTTTTAAACTCCTGTAGAGTAGATACAAGTTGTGAGTTGAAATTAATCCTCAATTGGTTCCGATGTTCTTAAAGTGCAAATTACTTTATAACTGTTCGTATACAATATTCTGTCTAGGGTTAGGTTTCTACGTTTAGGCAATATTTTGTCTTAGATTATGCAATGCAAAAAGAATCATTCAATTAAGAATATTTTTATACAAATCTTTTTAAACTCCTGTAGAGTAGACACAAGTTTTTGAGTTGAAATTAATCCTCAATTGGTTCCGATGTTCTTAAAGTAACAGTTTGATGACTGCTTTTTAATTTATTTGCTATTCTTCATCAAAAATAACAATTTGTGAGGAATTGGCTGCTTTAAAATCATGAGACTATTTTTTACTTTTCATTGGTTCAAACTATATATACTTGACATTTCTGCAATATATTTTTTATAACAAATCTTCAAGATAAAAAAAAATGATAGTTAATTTTATACACGAGGTAAAATTTGAACTGTTTCTCCTGATCTTGTTTTTACACTGAATACCTATACATAACAAAGCAGCACTGTTCTGCCATGCCAATTTCCTTGCTGGCAGATCTAGGAGAAAAGCTATCGTGAATTATCCATTTCGTTATCTCAATTGGCACTCTTTAACATGACGTTTGCAATAGTAAAGTTAGTGCAAATAAAGTTATACCATTACGTTATTATTGCATAAATTAATTACTTTAATAGCAATTACCTCGCTGGCAGATCTTGGAGAAAAGCTATCGTGAATTATCCATTTCGCAATCTCAATTGGCGCTCTTTAACATAACGTTTGTATTAGTAAAGTTATTGAATATAAAGCTATACCATTACGTTTTTATTGCATATATTAATTACTTTAATAGCATTATTATTACATTATGCATCATGTTTTTATTATATTATATCATAGTCAATGTTAAAACAACTAATATTTGAAGTTTTTATATTTGTAATACATCACAACACTTTTGCATCTATAAAATGTAGTTTAACATCTATAATATACAGTTTTTACATCTATATATAAACAGTACCGTAGATAAAATGATATTTCAATCTGCTTATTTGTCCATCAGATTATCAATATCAAGTCTCTTCTATTATCTAATAAAAAATCTGAAAAATTATGAGCAAATAGCTAAATAATAAAAAGGGAAATTTTGAATACCTTTATTACCTTTTTTACCGAAATGTTTAATACTTTTTAAATAAAAATGATAAAATTACAATATACTTTTATAATTTGACAAATTTTTATTTTAAAAAGTTGTATTATTATAATTTGATATCAACGATTGAAATTAAAAAAATTAAATAATAATTGAAAAATTTAATAAAATGAAATTTTAAATTTATTTATGTGGATAGTTTGCTTATAGGAAAGCTTATTAAAAATTTTAATAATACAGAAAAAATCTATATAAAAAAATTACGCAGTGATTTAAAAAATTTTTAACTTTCCCGAGGCCGAGTGAAAAAGGCAACCATTTACTTCTGAGATAGTATTAATAATTTATCATTTCTTATCCTAACAATAAAATTTTAAATATAAGTAAATAATTGAAAAATCATTTGTAGAAGTATTTTTAGCTAAATTTCTGAATTTATGGGAGAAAAAAATTGCAAAATGAAAAATGTATACCTAAAGAACACGCATGTTGCAAAACATATGTATGTTGTTGTTTTAATGCAGCTGGCAACACAGATACAGTTAATCTTTATACCATCAGCAAGGGCAGCACCGCTGTTACTCATTTAGCACTACCCAGGGCGCACGTGTAGTTTGAAGATATGCTACGGACGCGAGAAACACTACTCCCACAACGCTCTACGACCATATTAGACCGGGACCTACGGTTTAAAGCGGATTCCGAACCACTTACGAACATCCATGGCACCGCTGGGACTCGAACCCGAAACTTGAGGTACCGAGCGCCAGAGCACTAGCCACTCGGCCATCAGCCCCAAAAGTCATACTAATGTACTTACATATGAATTTTTAAAAAGTATTCTGTATTCCATAATATACAACTACAATATATATACATATATAATGGCGACGTAACCCTCTAACTCCCTGGGTTCATAACTCTTCCGTTTCTTCATCATATAAAATTCATTCGCAGCAGAATTACCAATTTCGAAGATGGCGTTGCATAACATATCAGCTTCAGTATATTTACCAGTATCCTAATTTTGTTGTATAACCATCCTTATTTTGTAGTATAACCTCCTTGTATCCTTATTTTGTAGTATAATTCTTATTTTGAAATTAGTGTTAACGAGCAAATGTTTGCCGCATTATCAGATACAGAAGTGAGTCATGGCCGTATAGAAGTTTTTTTTTAATATTAGATTCTTTCTTAGAGGATATTATTATATGAAGACAAACTCATTCACAGCAACAAAACAATAAAAGGTTATAATTTTAACGATGCCTATCTAAAATGGCAGAGTTTCAAGTCTCCAAATGTTTTTTTTAGAGACCATTCAATTCGAATATGTCTAGGCTACACTGGCATCTGTCCAAGCGCAGGCATAAAAACAACTGACTAGTGGACAATATTATATTTTAATTATCTGAGCCAACATCATTTTGGTTTGGTTTGGTTTGGTTTGGTTCGTCGCTCTACGGTCATCTTGTGCACACTTTAGGCTAAATACACTAGGACCTACAGTTTAACGTGGATTCCGAACATCATTTTGGAACAATAATATTGTTTACTAAAAAGCATATTAAACTTTATCATGTTAGTTTGTGATAAAAAAAACAATATCTGCTAAGCAAGATATAATATTGATTTTTATATCTAGGGGGGAAATATATTATCTAAAGAACATCGAATAATTTTCATTTATTTTCTTTTTGCTATGATTTAAATAAAGTTTTTTTTTTTTTTTTTTTTCTTTTTGTAAATCTAACAAGAAATTAAGAAAACTCCTCTAAAAATTTAGTGTTCTATCCCTTTCCCTAAAAACGCTCTGTAAGAGAAATTATAATCTTTCAGGCCGTGGTTGCTGTACAGGTTGCAGAAAATATCGAGATCAATTCAAAATCGGCAAGCGGGTTTGTTTTGCCATGTTTACGCCGGTGTAGATGTTTGGTTTTGCACAAGAGGGCTAAACAGACCGGGACATAAGTTTAAAATGGATTCCGAACCACTAACAAAAACAACCATGGTAAAGTTAGGATTCGAACCTGAAGCCTGTGGTACCAACGGCTAGAGCTCAAGCTACTTAGCCATCAGGCCGCATGCTTTATGACGGAAAGTAAATCCACTAGCTTTGAGAAGAGTGCCAACTCTCCAATTTCTGTCGCTGGAGGGTGCTTATTCCACAGTTTAATGGCATCAGAGATTAACGTTGACATACCGATGTGGTGGTCTCATTGTAAAGTAGTCAACAAGCTTCTGTAGAAGAGTAAATAATGTCACTTGAAAAATAAGAAGAAAAAAATTCTCTTGGATTAGAAAAAATTCTTAAATAAACTGATATATAAAACATGCGAAACAATGTAAAAGTAACTGAATAAGGAATGGGTAAATATTTTCAAATGAAATATTTTGTACTGAGTGGTAATTTTTAGAAGGGTTAAAAAATTTGAAAAGATTTCGAAGAAATTCATTTTACATTAATTTTATAGATGATTAAAACAATCAAATAGTGTTTTTATCACCACAGAAAACAAAACTTTGCAAATATTTTTACTAATTGGCAAGTCAGTTTTTTGTAAAAGAAGTTTATTTTAAATTATTTCATTAGGTACTTCCACCATAAAAAAAAGTTAAACAATATGTCTTCCTTCAATTAACGGTGGCATTAAGTCAGATTTCCTGCATTTAAGTCTGGTTTAATTCTAACTTACTTTTAAATAAGGATTTGGTTAGAACACCTTTTAATGAAAACAGTTTTCATCTCATTTATAAAATACAAAGAGTTTTCACTTAGTTGAATCTTCAAGGTGATAAGTTAGAAATGGCCAGTGAAATAAACATATTCACTCTTCAGAACGAAATTGTCATAAGTATCACTGAAATTTATAAAATAGTATATTATAAATTGCATGGTTTTAAATCAAAGATGATTAAATCATTTGATATAAATTAAAAGCAAATATTAAGCAGTAAGTAAAAAAAAAAAAACTCTAAAATGCTTTTAAAAGATTCATGCCTTTCATTATTTTTCTAGCAAGAATTGCCTTTTATTTTTAATTCACACACATTTTTTATTTTTTATTAAATAGCATCTAACATTAGAACGAGACTGAATTTCGGCCCAATATTGAATGCAATAATTTTTCCTTTTTCAAAAGCCTTTAATCTACATCAAGAAGCACAAAAGTAATTTTTCGACTTCTAAAGATTTTCACACATTGACAAACCATGAGTTGATAAGATTTTTTCCGATTTATATAATTTATTACTCATTTAGAATTTTTTAATTATTAAATAAATTTTGCAACTAACAGTTAATGTAAAGGTTTATCGATATATTAAACTTGGGTACTTACTTATATGGTTCTTATATTAAAACCTAAATCATTTTTATATATATATATATATTATAATTATATATGATTGGTTTTTTGTATATATATAACTGAATATAAAAATATATACTATATAAACCTAAACCTTTATATTTTATATAATGTATATAAATATATATATTATATAATTATATATGATTGGGTTTTTTAATATAGGAGCTTATATAGGTGCCCCAGTTTAATTTATCGATAAACCTTTTAAGTGTTAGTTGCAAAAATTTTATTTAATAATTAAAAATTCTACATGAGTAATAAATTAAGTAAATCGAAAAATCTTAGCAGCTCACGGTTTGTGAGAGTGTGTGAAATTCGTTTATATATATATGCTCATATAAAAACAAATCCTAGAAACTACAAATAAAAAATAAAACTGCTCGCACTCGCGAAATTTATTGTATCAGGGGAATTCACTTATCCATAATCGAATTCATTGAAATTTATCACACATGCTAAATAATTAAAAAAGAAGTTGCATTCGATAACATCTCGAGACTTGATTTCTAAACTTCACAACTTTGGAATGAATGAGAGTAAAAGTGGGTAAAAAATAACTTTTAAAATAACGATAAAGCAAGGGAAAGAAAGGTATAAAAAGAATGCGCTCATCAGGTTCTGAACTGTAAATGTCAAACAGCAAGGAAGCATATGTATATGAGTAAGCAATGGTTTACGTCGAAGTGGACGGGAAGGAGCAAACGAGCATCCTCCTACGTGAAATACCTCCCTAATCTTACAACGATTTTTAGTCTCAAACTCTATTGAGAGCCGCAAATAGAGACAGCGTGCGGCTACAAAAGTAAAAATCTGTTGCCTTGTTACAGCGTAAGTCTATAAAAATAACTTCTTTGAGAAAAAACAGACCCATTCATCTAGGAGCTTGTCACAAAAGTGGCATTTAGGTCAGTTGATGCAGGTGTTTACGTTAAGGAATGTTCAGGTGAGGATTAAAATGAACAGGCTACCCTTGTAATTGCATAGTTTTAAAAGCATTTCTGGTATGATGTTAATGTTGAGGATCAAATGATTAAAAAAAAAAAAAAAAAAAAAAAAAAACAGTTTTATATTAAATACTGTGGCAATGGAATTAGAATGAACGACTAAATTCTTAATTCAATATCTTTCCAAACAATGCAACGAATAAAAAGAATTTTTTTTTCCTTCATTTTTAAAATCTGTATTAAGTGTTAAAAATGGAATGAAGTGTTGCAAAATTTGAGGTTGAATTAAGTGTTGCAAAATTTGAGGTTGAATTAAGTGTTGCAAAATTTGAAGTTGAATTAAGTGCTGCAAAATTTAACCATTAGAGAATATCAAATGACATTTGAGTCGAAACCAAATATCAGAATATATAAAATTAGAAAAGGAAATTTATAACATTTTAACTACAAATATTAATTAGCAATTAATGGAATTTTTTCATTTATAAAAAAAACACATTATAGAAAATCCTAATCGGATAAAATAATTAAACAAAAATAGTTTTATTTTAAATACTACGGAAATGGAATTAGAATAAACGACTAAATTCTTAATTCAACATCGCTCCAAACAACATTGAGTCGAAACCAAGTATCAGAATAGATAAAATTACGAAGGCAAATTTATAACATTTTATCTACAAATATCAATTAGCAATTATTCGAATTTTTTTCATTCATAAAAATCTAATGAATTAATTAAATATAGATTAGAATAAAACGTAGATTTAATTTTTAATTTGTTCAAAATTTTCTTTATACTATTTTTCCACTGTAGGCAATTTCATAATTAAACTCTGTCAAGTTCTGTTAATATTAAGATGTTAAAAAGGTTTTAGCACGTTTTATTGTAATTGAATCAGAAAAATTTTATTGACCAGTATTGATGCTAGTATTAAAATTAATAAATTATTAATATATTAATATTATTAATACATAAATAATATATTATATTAATGTTATAAAAACGAAAAAATTTGAGGAAAAAATGAAAACACTGCATTTGGGTGATAAAAGAATGTTTTCAAATTATAAATTATTTGTTCGTGCGAGGTTTGTGAGTAATTCAGAAAATTAACCTCCTTCCCTATTATAATTGCAGAGGTATCTGAGCTTAACAGTTCTAGGAACGTGGATTTATACCAAACAAACTTTACCCGTAAGAAGTAAAGGGGAAATTCTTAATCCTTTCTCATGAAAAAAACCAAAAACAACTAATGTTATTGGGATTGTTAAGAGTAATTGTTTGCTAATTAATTATTTAATTTTCTCATTTCCTTTATTAGACCTAATTGAAGATTACCAGACTTAAGGTTTATTACTAAAGATCTGTCCCAAAATACTGCTTTTACTTATTCTCGGTGTTTCGGAAAAGTGACATTGTCTGTTTGGGCTTTGTTGGAGTAGTATTTCTCAGTTAAGTTTCTGATATCCATCCATTTGGTAAAGATTTGACGCATATGTGCAGTATTCCAAGCAAAGGTCACATACCAAACAAAATGTCTCGCGTCTAAACAGGATGTGTATAAAGTTTGACATATTCCAAAGCAGACATATACTGATGTACTACAGTATTTCAAAATTAATATTCAAAAATTTGTCGAGAAACGAGTTTTAAATTTCGCTTACAAAAAAGCTTATATAAGAATGTTTCTCAATGGAATGAAATTCTAAGTTACGAAGTATTTTAAAGGCACCAGAAACGAGTTTGCAAACTGTACTCTAAGCCATAAAGAAATATATTCTTACTTTAAAGAATTTAAATAATCCCGTAAAAGTATTAGATAAGTTAAAGTAAATTGCATTGTATCAAACGAATTTCAATTTTTAAATTACTAATGCTTCGTCAAGTAATGCGAAAGACGAATATCATTCCTAAGGCTCTGAGCTAATAACTGCAAGAATTATTACAATAAATCTGTCCTTTCATTAGCTTTTTAATTGGTAATTATTCACAGTCCATACGCAAATTAAATTGAGCTAATATTATATTTATTAATAAACAAATTCATAAAGGCATTTTTTTAAAAACTATATAATAAAATGCGTAAGAAGAAGTTCATGAAATATATAAAAAACAAAAGAGAAATATGACTAAAATTAATTTCGTCTATGCACTGCTGAAAGTGAATTATGTGACAGTTTGCTTAATTAAGAAAATTTTAAAGCAGCGTTCAAACTTGAGAGCGAAAGTTTTGAGTGCTGCACAAGTTTGCTACAACTTGGATGGAAAACTATACATACGAAGTTTCGTTTGTCAGCTTTCGGACGAGCAAAATTTCTGCTCTGCTTAGGGTAGCAAAATTTCTGCTCTGCTTAGGTTCAAGCTTGTCCCCTGTTCGGCTTATGGTCAAGCATCAAAGGATTTACAGCCTTTCGACAGACGACTGGCTCGTAAGACGAGATAATGAAGTTTTCAAATTGCAACTGCCGTGGTCAGACGAACGTTCGGCCAAATGTTTCAAATCTGGATACAGCTGAAAACTGAAGATAAATCCTCGCCTAAACATAACAATTAATTTAAATCTATAGAAGTTAGAAAACTAAAATTTTGTTTGTGTTTTTAGAAAATGTGTTGAAATATCTTCATATCTTACCTCAAACTTTAGATTTATGCAATACAATTTATTAATATAATCATAAATTATTAACTGAAGTTTCAAAATAATGAAGGTAAATTATTCAGGTAAAACAGAAATTGTTCCAATTTGCCTAAACTCATAACTGATGATTTAAAATCAACCTGACAGAATTAGTCAAAAAATTCAAAGCTCTAATACATTTTTCACAAAAGACATTCATTTCTTCCAAGGAAGACGTGTTTTTCTCATAAAAGATATCGTTATAAATTAATAGATCGTACGGAAATTTTTGGTGAATCAACTTGCATTTTATTAAAAAAAATAAAAATAGTATTTCATATTTGATTCAGATGATCTGTAATTCGATAACAATTGTTTCAGATAATTTTTTTAATTATTCAATAAATTATTTAAAAAAATATTCAAAGAAGATACATTTTTTTGCTTCAGATCAAATATGACACTAGTGCAACTTAACAGTCAAAATTCAAGAAAGAATCAATTACAAAAAATTATTAGAAGCGGAAATTATACCTCTGAAATCCAACGAAATTCTAAAGCTGGGGAATTTGAAAATGTTGTTAATATATTAATTATTTACCAAATATTAAAAAAATGTATAGAACAAATCTATTCTAGTTTTAGAACAACGTTAATAAGTTTTTAAAATCTAACATTAACAAAAACAAAATATTATTTCTTGTTCAACAATTCACAGAACGAAGATGTGTCCTCTGGATAAAAAGAAAAGCAGCGAGTTCCTACTTTCCTGCATTACTTAGATCTTAGTAAATTGAATAATATTGATTCCTCTTTGAGAATGAGTAAAACTGCATTTAATAATGAACTACACTATCTTCATAAATAAATATCATTATGAGAAAGCGTTAAATAAATGGATGTCTACAAAGAAGGGTAAACATCTCGTTATTAAAGACATAACTTATTTGGGTTACTCACTATGGCAGGTGCACACATTACAGAAGAGTGCTCAATGGTACACTAATTTTTGTGCTATTATAACTTAGTAGCATTATGGTTTATAATGTAATTAAGAAAGCGCTACATACCTCTTTTAAAAAGCATTACTTTGGCTATTTGGATAAGATTTTAGTATAATTTCAATGAATACAAGTCATAGTAGAGAAAATACCTATGGCATATGTTAATTTGCAAATTTCCTTGATAGATGCATTGATTTATTTAATCTCACATCGAACTTGTAAAATTTCATTACTAAATTCTGTAAATGCATATAAGGGGTGCACTAGCTTAAACAATAAACGCCGATTCTATGGTTAATCAAAATTGTACTCCCGACTTTCATAGCAGAATTTATCGACAGACAAGTAACAAGATTTAATTGTTTATCCAGTTATGTTAATGGAGTATCCATTTATCTTGATGAAAAAGTTAACTCGCACAACAAACTGAAATCTAATTTTAAATGTAATGAATAATTTTCGGAAACCACAATAATGCCCAGATGGGGAAAATATAGATAAATTGAAACCTTACGATAAAAGATTCTCCATCCTCTAAGTTAATTTTAATCCAGTGGAACGTTGGATGTCGTCCAGTTTCTCATATCTTACTATAGGTAGAATGATGCCAAATTTTGTCACGTTTTGTGTCTCAGACGAAAGGATTTCGGCACACAAATCACGCATGGTGGCGTAACTTTAGATGAGTGAGGAAAAACTAAAACAGGTGTAGAGAATTTTTCTACGACTTTTTAATGACTGGAGTTCCTCAGCGATGTTGGTTAGTAAGTTACTAGGACACAGGGAAATGTAACACAAATACCACTTCTAAAAGAACGTATATACAACCAAAGTGTGTTTCAAAGATAAACATTTTCAATTGCAGTTTGTTTTTTTGAAGCAGAAACTTTACGAATTTTTTTTTTTTTTTTCGTATAGTTGTTTCTGCATTATAGGTTATACAGTTAAAGGATCTGATACGTAATTACGTAAAATACTACACAAATAAAATAAATTATTCTATATAATAATTTACTCAATTAGAAAAATTACAGTATGATTTTAAAAGCAAATACATTAATCGTAGAATGAGACAAGAATCATCATTAGAATATGTATTCATAGTTTAGTTAAATTAAAACTAAATAATGTGAAAGGATTATATATAAAGAATTCATGCAAGTACTCAAGTTTGTAGATCAAAGTATTATAAAATTTGGCATCATTCATATTTTTTTCAAATATTAATTTCTTAAAGCCATTTGACATTATGTCATATATTTAACTAATTGCCTTTTTTTTTTCTCTCCTCTTGAATGGTTTGCAAACGGAAATTAAAAATCTCGAATTAATTGAATGAAATTCAAAATTAAAAAATGTAAAACAGTTTTAAAGGGATAATTCTCATTCATATTAATTAAAAAAAACAACGTTTTTTCCCTCATACCAATAGAATTTTCAGTACATCATTCATATTAATTCAAACACACAACCTTTTTTCCCTCATACCGATGGAATTTTCAGTGCATCATTCTGAGGTAAAAGCAGACAGATAAGAAAACACGTGTTGAGTCAATTTTATTTATAGCTTAGACGTAAGATGAGGAACGACGAGACATGAATTCTACTTAAATTGCATTTTCTATCAAAGTAATATATTCTAGCTAACAGAACTGACCAAATGATTTTTAAACTGGTGCTATATTTAAGGTTTCTATATACTTAAAATCAAGATTATTATACCCATATTTAGTTGAACTTATTGTTTATCGCTTTATTTAAAATGAATTCAAGAGCATAACTGTTGTGTTTCAACTATATATAAGTATATGCTATGATAAACTAAATATATTTATCATTATTACTATTTTTATTATTGTTACGTGTAGGATGCAGAATGGCATGGCATAAGTTCAAGATTAGATTTACTTAGTAGATACTTATTACTACTACTTACTTATTTACTTATTAGATACCTTACCTGAACTGGATTTTTAAATTCCTTCCTTTTTTTTTTTATCAATTAATTTAACTTCTTAATTTTAACTTTAAATTTAATAGTTTTTACTTTGTATTTAAAGAAACTTTTCCTTTTTATTTAAAAAATTATATCTATATTTTTCCATTGTTGCCAACACTTAAATAATCAGATATTTAAATTATAAATTTGTTATTCATTAACTCTTATGAAGGGGTTTAGAGACACAATTGTCTCACTGATAAACCGTAATCGGTATGTCAGTTACCAATTAAGATTTTATATCATTTTAAAATTATTTTACAAAAATGTAATATACTATATGATTCTTAAACTTTTAGTTTTGGTATGCTTTTATTTAGAAATTTGCATAATCAATTCGGCTAACATATTCATTGCTCTATTTAGTCTGAATTCAAGTAAACAATAAAAAGCCTACAAATAAAAATGTGTTATGATCTTTTTTCATTTGTTAAATTAAATTTTAATGTATTTTTATAACTCATTTTTTAACTATTTTTCTATTGTACTATTAAAATAAAAAATAATTTTTTATGAAATGTTCAATAAGAGGAACTGATGCATACGAGAAAAGCACATCAATAAAATACGCCAGTAACATGTTTTATTGATGTGTATCGAGTGGTTATTAATATTTTATCACCCAAATAACGTAGCAATTTTAGATCCAGAAATAGGGGCCTCAACAGATCAATAACAAGGAGTGTTCTTCATCTTTTCACGATGTTATCAGATAAGAGAAATAAAGCTTCGGTTCTCATGTCAAGAAAATGAAGTGCTTCCTTGATTTTATAATTTCAGAGGAATTTAAACTGCTTGAGTATTTCGGGATATTTTAAGACTGCCTTCAATAAATATCAAGGATAATGCAGAAAAGTACAAAAAAATTCAGTGTAAAACGACTAAACAGGATATTTTTTTAAAGCGTCACAGTGATTAATAAGTTAAGCTTTAAATATGATTAGATTTCATTTTTATTTGTTTTCATAATTTCATAAAAAAACTAACAAAGTACAATTAAGGTGAAAATTGATTATGCATATTATATTATGAAAAATACACTCATATATTCTAAATATTCTTCTATATATTCCAGCTGATAAAAATTAATGCATGAGGAAAATGATAAAACACAGTAAAATAATTCAAACAATACAAAATAATTCTTTAGTTTCTTAATTCTGTCAATTTTGTGGAATTTTTTTCCTAAAATTTACTTTTAGGTGCCAGCTTCAATGTCTTAACGTTAAAAAAAAAAAAAAAAAATTTTTTTTTTTTCAGCGTTAAGACATTGCTTTTAAACGCTTAACAAAAAAAACACACATATGAGAGACTTTTAATATCAGCATAAATACATTAATTAATTTCAAAGGGAGAATATGTGTAATTATTGGAATTATTAAATAAAATAGATTTTCTTACGTGCTACAAATAGTTACATTAATCAAAAGCAATAATACTAAACCGAGAGAATTTTTAACAGTTTTTATGATAACGAGTTTTTAATTCTAAATTCTCAAGAAAATACTAAAAATGTAACAAAATTGAATTTTCTACAGTAGAAAAACCAATCGTAAATATATCAAAAATAAGTTTCCTTAAATTGTTTTTCCGTCTTACATATGCTCAAAAATACTAAATTTATAACGATTTCTTAAATACAGTTTTTTTCCCCCAACACTTTCCTTTTTAGATATCTTCTACTTAAAATTGATAAGCATAATTTTTCCTATCGTGAATCGAATTTTTAAATTGTACTATTCCATTAAACAAGTGCCGAAGTGTGTATTTATTTCTTGCTCCATGTACTTTAAATTAATAAATTTATTAATATATTGTGATTGGACACTGTTGTCACGTGATTTCAAATCCCTCTTATTCTTCCCCCCAAATAAAAAGAATACACAAACAATGGACTGTCGTTTTGGTAAAATATTAAAAAATAAAAACAAGAAAAAAAAAATTATAACTAAAAAAGTAAAATTGTAATCTAAAAAATTAAAATTATTTTCATGCAGAAATAAAAGCATAACACATACAAAAAAATAGAAAACTATTAAAAAACATTTTCTGTACTTTTGATGTAAACCATGAAAGCAAATTTAATAATTGACTGAATGGGTAAACTTATGAGTTCTTAACTTTTCATTTAGTTAAAAAAATTTTTTTTTTTTTTTAAATACAGTTTTAAGCTTAAATAAAGCTTTTGCACATTTATTTTGAGAAATAACCACAAAGATTGTCTCAGATTTTGTAATCACAAAGAATTGGAATTCAATTATATTAGTTTAAAAAATACTAAAAATACACTGTCATTTAGAAATGTATGGCTAATAAAGCTTTAAACTCATAAAAAAAAAAAAAAATTATATTGTACTACCAAATTTCATCAATTACACACATTTTCTTATGAAACCAATCAATACATGAATGCTGATATCTTCAGACAGTAATTTCTCTCATTGGAGAGTTATAAATGGTTTCTTCACCCCTCCCATAAAGCAATACTTTTGTCATCATAATGATAGAAATAAAACTTTTTGACAAAATGTACACATTATTAAGCTTAAAACAACTCCAAGACAATAATTTGATTAATATTCACCTTTTGCTGATAAATAAAAACCACCTTATTTTTAATTTTGAAATTTAATAACAGGCAGGATTATGCAATTTTACAACTATCAGTAAAATTTTATTTTTCAGTAAAATAAAATTTTTCATCATAATTAATAAAAGAAATAATGGAATTGAAATAATTGAAAGACAGGTTTTCCCAATCTTTCAATCAAATATCATTGTAATAGAAATTAATAGCACATCAATCCCAGTAATAATAAACAAAAGCTAAATTTTAAATATTTAAGAGTCTCATGTTTTGTTATTCAAAAATTTAATAAAAAAATAATTCAAATTTGCCAATATGAAGATTAAAAATTTAATAAAAACATTTAAAAGCTTTGAAACTTACAGAAGTTGATAAATTATAATAACATTTTTACCTATAGTTTTATCTATAACTTTAATTTTAGAAATGTATATTTTTTAAAATTTCTCAGCAAAAATTTTATATCTATGCTAAAAAAAATTAATTTTGAAACACAAGAAAAATATTTTTAATCAGAAATTATATCTACCAGCATTTGAAAAAAAAAAAATGCATAAAAAATCACTTTAGTTAAAGATAAAACATTTTAGAATATTTTTTTAATATGATAAAATAGTCTTTGATTCTTCGACAATTGCTACTTTTATATGTCTCCTTCCCCTTTCTTGATGCACTTTACTATCTGTAATCATTAATCTATATTTTTTATTTTAAATTATTTTAAATAAATTTTCAATGCAGAGTTTATTTTATTAAAACTTCTAATAATATTAAAACAAGAAGTATATCTAAAAATAAATAAATTTTCTCTAATACTGGACATTTCATCAAATCCTAATCCATTTTTCTTGACATTCTAATAACTTTCAAATATTTACAATTCTTTATATACCCTCAATAAAAAAGGAAATAAAATTCTATTCTTTAAATATGTATATAACTAATACACAGTTTGAATACTATAACCCACAAATGATATTTAAACGAATATTGTATTTTTAATTTAGATGTACAATAAAAAGTTAGGCTAGCAATTAAAAAGATGATCTCATTGAAAAGTTAAAATCTGTACAATTTACATTAGTGATACAGTAGTCAGACTTTTTAATATCATTGACATTAAATCAGTTTTAAACCTTTATTTCCTTCTAAAAATACATTCTAAAATGGAATAAAACCATTTTTCTCCAATTTTTTATCATTTTTCTCAAACATGCTTTTATATTCTTTTACATACTCAAAGAAAAACATTATTTCATGTGACAAGATAAAATATCTTCAAGGATATTAAAAAAACACAATGATGCATGTATATTTTTATCTCGTGTAATTATATTAAGCTGTAATACATATATAATTTTGTACTTTTGTACCACTTGCCAAACACACAAGATTATAATTTATCTTTTCTCATTGTTAACATTACAGATATTTAAATAAAAAGACAAATATTTAGATAATTAAATTTTAATATTAGTATATTACATTTAAATCAATGAAGTTTAAAAAATATACTATTTTTATACAGAAAATCTAATAAATAACTACAACAAAAAGCATAATGGAAATTAGTATGGAATTCCTTACCCAATTGATTTTTTTTTATACATTTTATATTAACTTAGCTATAGTGACAAGTTATATCTCTATTAAATGTCTTAGTTGACACTTTTGATACATTGTAAAAGTTCTTAATTTATTTTATTTGAATACATTATCTTAAAATAACATTTATAAGATATTTATTCTACTTATAGCATCTTATTATAGAAACTAAATTATAAATATATAAAGAAAAAAATCTATTTATCTAAAAGAATTTTAAAATGTTTTATGTAAAAGACCTCTAAATTTTATTAAAAAATATCTCAATAATAATCAAACTAAAATATCCTTATTATATGATACTATTAAGTATAATATCATTACTTGTATGCAAAATTGCATGGGCTAATGTAATAAAAAGAATTATAACATATTTTCATTATACAAACTAGTAACAGAAATTTAAAAGCAGGTTAATTATTTTTATGAAGCTTTAAATGATTAAATAAAGATTTACATGAATTTGCTCTGTGAGAATAATAACTTCAAAATTTCTATTATTGAAGGTATAATTAATAAATTTTGTATTTTAGTGCTTGCCTTAAACCAATTCGAAATCAAGCATTTATAAAAGTTATACGAAAATGCAGAAGAGTTTTTAAATATTTATAAATGAATGTTAAATTAGAATAATTTTTTTGAAAACTAAAAGAGAGCACTAAAAGTAATATAATCTTAATGAAACAAATTTCTTAAATTTTAACTACTGAATGAATCTATTTTGTAACAATATTTCCTAAATGTGGATATTTAAATAATATTACTTTAAATGAATTGATTTCTTTATTGAAATATTAAAATTGTTTTAAAAATTAGAAAATTTTAGATCAGATTTGAATCTAACAATTTTGATCAGAAAACATTATTAAAAATTAACAACCATTATGCAGAATATGAAGAAACATTTCTATCGTATCACATAAATATTTGCTTATCGAGTAATAATATAAATTCTGTTTTCTCTAATTGTACAATAAAAAGAAATATGTTATTTAAAAATGCAAACATATACAATTTTATATATGATAATCTATTAAAATAATAAACTTTAAAAGGTATTTGAATTAAACAACATGAATTGTTTCACTAAAATATTTTAATAATATGATGTAATTCTTTTTACCTTTTAGAACATAAAACTGAAATATATATATATATCCAAATAAGTTTATATACACAGTAATATTTAGTTACTACTTTTTGTTACAAGTTCATGCAAATATAATCAAATTTAAAATATATGTGGTTTGTATATTTGCACAGCTCTTTTAATAAAGATATTTGCATGCATCTTTTAAGTTTTAATCATTATATTATTATAAAGAAAAAATCTCAAATAAAGTAATTAACATAAATATGTGATTATTATTTCACTTACTTAAAACATTACATGCCTAAATCATTGAAGAGTTAAATTCAAAATTTCATTTCAATAGTAGTTCTTTTGCCAATCTGATTATTCTGCTCTTATAGAAAAATAAATAATACATTTCTATGCCACCAAGTGAAAACTAACCTCAATTATTATTTTGATCAAATTTATATATATGAATGAATGTGTGTGTGTAAAAAACTTTTTGATCAATAAATATTATACAATGTAGTAAAAAAAAAAAAAAAAAAAAAAAAAAGAAAGAAAGAAATATACAAGAAACATGATTTGATAAAGAAAATACTTGTTAAATATTTTCAAAATAACTTAAATTATTTTCAAAGGGAATTTTTCAAATGGGACTTGAGCTGCTTTGGTGTGTGCTCGGTGACAGGTTTTTTTTTTGAACTCTTGTTTTTGTCTCTTGGGTTTCGTAAGTTAAAAATTTTCTTTTTTTTTTTTTTTTTTGAAATCTAATCGGATTTCTCACCTGGTAGGTTACCGGTAAACTTTAGTTTGTTTTTTCATAATTTGTCCAAGGTTGTGGTTAATGTTTTAAAGCGTAAAGGAGGGCCTCACTCTCTAAGTGGGCATTCTTAGAGGTCTGAAATGGCAGAAAAAAATAGTAATTCTAACAGCATGGATTTTTCCTCGGAAATAGATCTCAATTTTATCTCTTCTAGAGATATCACATCTAAATTGCATTTAGCACATGAAAATGGAGCGCACTCATTTGTAATCGTATTTGAGGTGACAAATGGCTCAATTCCAAGGGCTCATCCTAAAATATTAAAAGATAACATCTCTTCTAAAATTAGCACGTTAAAACACATTGAGTTTATGCGTATCACTAGACAGAATAAATTCATGTTTTCAACCTCTCACTATGATACTGCTAAAGAACTGGTAAATATTAAAGCCATATTGGGAGTTCCGGTAAATGCATCACTTTACCCGGAAAAGATTTCTACCCGTTTCTTTTACATAACATCCCAACAGACATTCCACTTTCTGAACTTGCTTTGGAATTGGAAGAAGAAAATAGGGTTTCAGTAATAGAACTCAAAAGATTTGCTAGTAAAAGAACAACTCCGACTTTCACCTCTCCGGTTTTAGTTTCAATTTTGGGTACGATATTACCTGAATACATAAGACTGTGGCTAACCCAACAAAAAATTTCGCTATTTGTGGATAAACCACGTCAATGTCGAAATTGTCACTCGTTTTCTCACCCCGCCTCAAATTGCAAAAAAATCTCTTACTTGTGAATTCTGCAGTTCCAATCATCATGTTAATACATGTACCGAACAAACTCCCAAATGCATAAACTGTAGCGAAACTCATAAGGCCACAGACATGAATTGTCCTAGCCGTAAAGCAGAAGAAAAATTTTTACAATTCAAAACCCTCAACAGGCTTTCTTTTGTAGAAGCGCGAAGAATATATCGCGTTCGAAAGAAGATTCATTTTCCGCTAAAGTAAAAATATCTTCTCCACCTAATTACATTACTAAAGAAGAAATTACTACATTATTTCAACAGCACGCCATGGAAACTCAAAATTTAGTGAAAGAAATTTGTCATGCACAAGCATCCAATTTCCAGGAGTCACTCAAAGTACTCACAGAAAATATAATAACTAGTATAAATTCCCTCAATCAAGCGATAAAGAAACTCTCTTTACCTCCAATGACAAAATTAACATCTTCGGGTAAGGAAAAGAAAAAGATTAAAACTAAAAACCAGAGTTTTGAAACCGCGCAAGACTTCGATTTTATGGGGAAAAAGTCGATAGATCAAGATTATCCTTCTTTAAATTTCTTTACTTCTAATTTAACTTAATTACTGTTATTGAAAATTATAATTTTGCATCTTGGACTCATTGGATTTTTATTTCTTTGTCGTTGATCAATCTTTATAAACTTTTATATTAATAACTACAACAATGTTTAAAGTGCTACAATGGAATGCTCGTAGCATTCGAGCCAAACGTCCATATCTGATCCAATTTTTTTTTTCGTCAATGTCAGTGTTAGCAATACAAGAAACATTTCTTAATTCTGAGGATCACTTTCACCTACCGGGTAAATTAATTTATAGAACAGATCGCTCTGACAATACACGCAGAGGAGGTCTTTTAATTGCAGTTGATTCTATTTTTCCTAGCAGAGTTTTTACTCTGGCCAACCTTCCGGATTCTGATAACGAAATACAAGCAGTTACAATTCATATTTCACATAAAACTATAACTATCGTTAACATTTATTCTCCAAGGGGTATTTTCACTATTGAATGGCTGGATACAATTAGTCAACAACTTCCTTCTAACTGTATTATTCTCGGAGATTTTAATTCTCATCATCCCATTCTCGGATCCACCTCTTCTACAACTAGTTCAGAAATACTGATCAACTGGATTCTTCAGAATAATCTTAATATTATTAATACTCACACTCCCACTCATATTACTCCGACTGTTACATCGCTTATTGATCTCTCCATTGCCAGCGCAGACATTTACCCTAATATTTCTTTTGCTGTTCACTCCGATCCCTGCGACAGTGATCACCTTCCGATACAGTTATCGTTTCAACTTTCTGCTTCACAAAAAATTTGTAGATCGATCATATTATGGTCTAAAGTCCATCTTTTCCTCCAAGATCAGAAAAATCTTGATCGCACCTTTTCTTCATACTCAGATTTACATTCTTTCTTAACTCAGGCTCTCCTTAACAACAAAAAACTTCATAAAACCTCTCACAGACAAAACCTCCCGTGGTGGAACTCCCGTTGCAATAATCTTTTAAAACAGAAACGCAAATTATTACATCAAGCTCGATCTCAACTCTCTCAAGATTTATGGATTTCATATAAGAAAATTTCTGCCAAACTTCGTCACTACATCTCAGATCTTAAAAAACAATATTGGGATTTTGTGTGTTCCTCTACCGGATATAACGGCAAAATTTATAAAATCATTAAAGCTATTCATAATAGAAACAATATTCTGGATAACAATAAAATTTTTCATTCTAATAATTCTTTCATTTCAGACCCGACGCAGCAAGCTAATTTATTAGCTACTCAGTTTAATAAAACCTTCGACCATCAGTTTATTCCATTTGATCTTTCTGACAATTACAACCAACATTATAATAGACCAATTACATTTAACGAGCTAAAAGATGCTATCCGCGCTGCTCCTAATACTTCTCCTGGCAGTGACAATATACCTGCAAAACTTATTAAAATTCTTCCTGATTCTTATCTGTTTCATCTGCTTAATATCTTCAATAGTATTTGGTCAACTGGTAATGTTCCTCAGGAATGGTTAACAGCTAAAATTATTCCTATCCTTAAACCCGGAAAAGACAGCACTTCCCCTACCTCCTTTCGCCCTATCGCGTTGACTTCTATTATTAGTAAAATCTTTGAACGTATTGTTCTCAAAAGAATCATTCACTTCACAGTTCATGATAAATTCCACCCCAATCACTCTGGATTTATTCCTTTCAAAGATTGTATGTATTCTTTGTCATTACTGCATCATAAAATAATTGAAGCCAAAAACGACAAAAAATTTTGTATTTTTCTTAAGTTGGATATTTCTGCCGCATATGACTCAATTTGGAGAGATGGCCTTATCTATAAAATTTTACAGGTTGGCATAAAGGGAACTGCTGCCAGATGGATAAACAATTTCATTAATAACAGGAATTTTTATGTCAATTGGAGAAACTCTGATTCTATGAAATTGTTTTCCACTCGTGGTGTACAGCAGGGGAGTGTTCTCAGTGCTTTTCTCTTTACCATTTATATGAGAGATATTTACGAGATCATTCCTGAACATACGGAATGCTTATTGTATGCTGATGATATTTTTCTTTTTAGCAGCGATCATTCTTTGGAAAAAGTCCTTCATAACCTTCAAATAACACTTCATAAAATAATCCAATGGTGTGAAACGTGGAAATTTACCCTTCAACCAGAAAAGTGCGAAGCAGTTAACTTTTCAATAAAAAACAACAACCAGCTCAACAACTGCATATTTATAATATCCGCATCCCTTGGAAACAACATACACGTATTTTAGGTATCATATTCTCTTATAACCTCACTTTCAAACAACATTTCCAGTATCTCAAAAGGAAAGTTATTAAAAAATTAAATGCTCTTAAAGCAATTGCTGCTAATTCCTGGGGTTGTCGATCCTATCATTTAATTCAAATTACAAATACCACTATTCGTAGTTTACTGGAATATGGAGCTCCGATTTTTATCTCCTCTAGCCATAGTGACTTCCAAATACTTAGCCCTTTATATCATCTGGCTTTGCGTATTGCAGCAGGTCTCCCAAGGTGGACACCTATTCAGTTTTACTTAAAGAAACTGATCAACTTTCATTGTTTCAGAGGTTGCATATGCTTGCAGAGCGCTTTTTCATTAAACAAATTTCTTTTGATTCCTCGTCTCCACTCACCATTTATCTTAGATCGAGTAATAAAACTCCAAGGTTAAAACGTCCCATTTCTTTACAATGCTTTTTTGCTGATCTCTTAAACAATTTAGACATCCAGCCTTCTAATTTAATTCCTAATTTTCCGCCAGTTAGAGTAAATTCGAAAGTCACTTTTCATCTTGGCGATTTACCTTTTCAAACCAAACAGTTACCTCATCATATCATAAAATTTCTCTTTGAACAATACAAAAATGAACATTGGAAAGATAGAATCATTTTAGCCTCCGACGCCTCTAAGACAGAACTTAAACATTCAATAGCAATCATTAATTCCTTTTCACAAGAGTCTTTATCTGGACAGATTTCAAATCATAATAGTATTTTCACAGGAGAAGCCCTAGCACTCCTGTTAACTCTTTCTACTTATGTTCATTCTGCTCATAAATATATTATTCTCACAGATAGTCTATCCGTTCTTCTAGCGTTACAAAATTGTAACATACATTCTAATCGTATCATTCAGTTTCTGGGTAATAAACTTCAGGATCTTAGCAATAGTATTTCATCAATTGAATTAATCTGGTCCCCAGGACATGTTGGTATTAAGGAAAATGAACTAGCAGACTCCCTCGCGAAATCTGCAACAGATTCAATAATCTTTCATTGGATTTCACCGGAAGATCTCATCTTTCAGCCAAAAAAGAAAGCACAACTTAAAGCAACGGAACAGTGGAAGGGTAGCAAATATGCTCAGGAACTCATGCACTTGAATAATATTAAACCTACACACAGACTTTTTCCTAATCATCGAAGGGAAGATACTCTTATATCCAGGTTCCGCACAAAAACATATCCTTGCAACGCAAAACTCCACAGATTTGGCCTAACCTCTTCTCCATTATGTTCAATCTGCAAAACTCCAGAAACAGTGGAACACATTTTGTTCCAATGCAAAAAATATGAAATTCCCGAAACAAACTCCAAAGTGCTTTTGGTTATAAAGTTCTTTCATACTCATGGCTATTCGATATGTCTGAAGATGCTTATTATAAAACAACTGTAATTCTACAATTCCTACGAAAAGTCTCGTAACCCCGTCTTCTATGGGGTACCCCATATTGGTTTTTGTGTTAGCTCTTTATCATTTTTCGTTTCAAGTACTAGTAGTACTTCATGCGTTCTAAATCATCGTTTAAATGCTAAAATGTTTCATCGTTTGATTAGTATTTTATCCATTTCTTTCATGTCCAAATATACTTCTTTTATTGTTATTCTTTTGATTGTTAGAAAGTGTCGACAACGTTTATGGTATTTCAGAAGGTATTTTGGACTCCTGAAATTTCGAAGTGATTTCAGTGTTTTCGAATTTTTCAATGATTTTGGAATTTTAAATTTTTGAGTGTATTTTAAGGAGGTCTTATTTACACTTCTGCAAATTTGGTTGACAATAAAAACATTAGGATAATTTGAGATAAAGCAGCGTCAGCGAGCATACATCTCAAAGCGCCAAGTCAAGTCAAGTCAGTTTTAAAGTTCTAAGATTAATTTCAGTTGAAAAATCTAAAGAAAAATAAGGGACAGTTGTTTAAGTTATCTAGGGTAGTACTCGAACCTGAAAGAGAAATAATGTTTTTTTGCTAATCATTATACCATCTTATCGAGTTGGAGTATTGGAGTATCCCTTAAGAGTTTGTAATTTTCTCTTACCATTGGAAACACCAATGGTAAGAGAAAAATGACAAACTGACGATGACGTTATTTCATCGTGCAATCTTTTTTCACATATGTTATAACCCAACTACCATATCTGGTGACCCCGCACGTGATTTAAACATGTGGTGAAAATATGTGACACCTATGGTATATAAAACAGTTCGGACATTTCATACGTTATCCCAAAGTGACACGCATTCTATAGGTTGCCTATTTTCATGTACTGTTGATAACATGTATATCGACTATGGTCATAGTGTGCTCAATAGATTTTTACTAATGCAACTTATTTAATTATGAAGCTTTTTTCTATGTAAAATAGGAAATAAAAAAAATTAAAAATATCCTTGTTCATTCATATGATAATCAGAAATTCTTAATTTATCAAATTAAGAATTACAACTAAGAAGATGCTACATACAATTATGAAGGTGCGACAACTTAAAATATGATTTTCAAATTTATAATAACTAAGAATTTATTCTCAAATTTTCAATAAGTTTTTACAAAAATTTAAACAGCATCTACTCATAAATAAGAAAATTAATATAATTTTAAAACATATTATACAAAAAATAATTAATATCTTTAAACTAATTAAAATGAAATTGACTCTCGAGTTTAATTTGGAGTTATTATATATCAAGTTCATGAAATTTGTTTAAATTTAATATGATCTTTATCTACTAAACATGGTATTAATCATGCATGCCCATGTACTATTTAATTTCAATGCGTATTAATTTTTTTCTATGGAAAAACTTATACAGAAGTTTTTTTTTTTTTTTATATTATTTTTATTAAAATTTTGTTAAGGGTTCATTTTGACAAGGTACCCACTTACTGTAAATATCTTACCTTACTTGAAAACGTAAGTTTGAAGCTCGATTTGACTCATTGTATTTTATCAAGTTTTCTACGTATTTGTCAGTGAACATCTTCAAAATTAATTGTGTAATTATTGTATAAAAAAAAAAAAAAAAAACCCGATGTAAAAGAAATTCATTTGACAGTTAAAAAACACAGGATAATTGTGCAATATGAAAATGTGTACGAGCAGCGGTGGCAGTCAAACACATGTGTCTTTCTTATTATCTCAAAAGTTTTAAAGTTTTTATTTTGCTGCACTAGATGGCGCTTTAAAAGTTGTGTTCTTGAAACGCAAATTCTGCTGAATTCTTGAAGACTTCTATATGTCGGTCACTGTTCGCCGTATTTTTAAATAAATAAATAAAAACAAAATTTTAACTTTGATAATATTTAACTAAATTCATAACAATTTAAATAATCACATAAAAACTTTCCAACTGCAAATAGAAGTAGAAATTTAAACTTATAATTGCAATTTCAAAAACTTAACGAAGAGAGTTCTTTTCTAATAAAATTCTTTGTGATAAACAATTTAAAACATTGAATAAATATTTTTTGTTTTATATCGATATTTTTGTAAAATTTAAGTAATATTCTTAATAACTATAATCTAGATCAGGGGTCTCAAAACTTTCCAGCCTTAAGTACCAAGGCCATTTTACTGTTATAATTTCCAGTAAGTAAATTTTCTGCAAGGACCAAAACCATTTTAATTTTCCTGGCATTATCTAGTTTAATTTAAACCAGTTAAAAAGTTCTTGAACAATGTTTCCTGTCACAAAGGTAAATTTTCTGCTAAGTAAGTTGTCAGTGCTAGCTCAACTCTGACTCTATACTATATTAGGGAGGAGAATGAAACAAAAATTTTTTTTTTTTTGTTCCTTCGATATTCTTATCCTGCTAGCGCGGAAAACATCTGGAATGGTTTGAGAAATATACGTGCAAAATTTCAGATTAATTAATAATTATCTTCAAATACCACTTTGAGCTCTAAATATGCGAAATTTGTTGAAGATTTTATACACTTTCAATTTTCAGTCTCTTTTTTAATTTCTCATTTTTAGTTCCTCTAACACTAACAAATTGGAAGAATATGTATAAAAAACAAATGTGCAAAATTTTAGAGTTATCAATAAATTCTCGGTCTCATTTTGGGGACTAAATATACAAAATTAACCGAAAATGATGTAATTTTCACTTTTGGGTGTTTTTGTTTAATGTCTGTTTTTCTTTTTCTGGCTAACAGGAAAAAGTTGAAAAAACATATAAGAAAACATAAGTGCAAAATTTTAAAGTAATCAATAAATATCTTCTAGTCTTACTTTTCAGTCTTAAAATGAACAATAAGTGGAACTTAAACGTATTGTAATATTAACGGTTTGATCGAAATAAGATGATAAATGATAAGTTTTTCTAACGAAAGATACATAAAAATATGAAATACGTTTAACATTAATTTCCTTCTTATCCAGGCTGTTCTGGATGGCCATTATCAAAGTTCACATTTGTAAATAAATTAAATATCTCATTTCTTATAGTCTGCACAACTATTTGGTTAGGATGTTACAACAATTTGTTTAACTACTAGTAATACTTTACATGTATTTACATTATAAATGTTTTTGAAACTAGTACGATAATACTTATATTGAATTGAAAGAATTTACAAAAAAATCTGTTTTTGAACTTACCAGAAAATGCTAATGAATCCCACGAATACAAATAAAATATATTAATTGACTAACTGACTATTAATTGACTAATTGCCTAAAAAAATATTAATTGACTAACTACAACTACCTTGAGAGAAGGGAGGTAGGGCGGGGAAACAGACACCAATAAACAATATAAATTATGTTTTTTAATCTCTATTTGAATCCATTTTAAACCGTAGGTCCCGGTCTAATATGGCTGTAGAACGTTGGGCGTAGTGCTGACAACCCTACCCCATAAAGGAAAACATATCCTGTCTAGAAATCTGCCAGCAGGTGGACGGCCCTGGCCCACCATGGGGTTGTTGCGCCACTGATGGTGATGATGAAACTCTATTTACGTATATAGATTCTAAAATGGTTCATAAAAACACCTTTTTATTGAAATTCCTCTCGAAAAAGATTAACTGTATTGAATATAACAAAATAAATATTAAAGACACACGAATAATATAAAAGTCGAAGTGTGGTGAAAATAAAGCTTAAATGTAATCTGTTTTTATTATTATTATTATTAGGAAAAATGTGTTAATGAAAGTTATTCAAAATTAGAAATATTTAGGAATAAAAATATTTTTCAATTTCGGTAAAACCTGTGTAACATTTAATATGTAGTATACATATTAATTAAACGAATGATTAAAAACAGAATGCGTGATGATAAACAAAATGGCCAAAAACTGTATGAGTTGTTTCAACATACTTCGTACAGTTCTTCGTTTCAATAACATTTTGGAATAAATGTTTTTATTAAGTTTATTTTTTATAAAAATGAAATGATTGCGAAACTCTGAATAGTTAAAAATAAAAATATGATTTTGGGAATCATTTATATATTATTGTAAATTTAATTTGATGCAAAGCTCGTACTATTTCTTTAAATCGCAAGTAATTAATTAATTACAAGATTATTCGAATGCACCTATTATAACTCAACTTTAAAAGTCGAATTCATTTATAAATAACATTATTGATATTTAGATATTATATATACAATATTAGATTTAGATATTTATTGATTTATTTATCTCTCTCTCTATATATATATATTTATATATTTATTGATTTATATATATATATATATATATATATATATATATATATAATAACACTTGTTTTACTCTTCTTGAATTCCCGACTTATAACTAATGAATTCAATTGCTACACTAACCACCATTAAACTTATTTCAGCATTTTCTAGTAAATGCCACCTCTAACTGCTGTACTTCTATAATTTATCCCTGCCAATACAATTTATCTCTCTCAGATCTCTCCAATGCAAGGTATTAACCAGATCATTTTTAAAGATATGGTTTTTTTTTCGCTCTGACTTGCGATAATTAGAAACTTCGACAGTCAGTGGACGTCTCTTATAGCTCTGCCGTTGGGTCCCCAAACTTAGCACAAACTCTTTAAATGCCTTTAAAATGTTAATAAAATGCAGTAACTTGATACTACTGTGTCCAAAAAGTAAGACCAATTTTCAATTTAAAATTCATAGGGGCTTATGGAATTTCAATTTTTTTTCCTTTTTTGGTTGCTGGCACTGCCCTTGACATCTGTGTGAAATTTGACGCTAAAATATTCATTAGTGTTTGAGTTACGCTTGGCTTTGTGAGACGCTAAAACTGATTCCGGCGATTTTTGTAATGTCTGAATTAATTGAGCAAAGAACTTGCATTAAATTTTGTTTTCGGAAATGTATAGAATGTTGCAGAAGGCATTCTGTGAGCATTCCTATATCGGAAAGAAATGTTTAGAAGTGGTATAAACAGTTCAAAGAAGGCAAAGAACGCGTTGAAGACGATGAGCGCTCGGATCGACCATCAACCTCAACCGACGAAGCTCACGTCCAAAAATTAAAGATTTGGTGCTTGCAAATCGTTGATTTACATTTAGAGATCTTGCTAATGATGTTAGAATTTCAAAAGGATCGGCCAATTCCATTTTAGGCAAAAATTGAAATAAGAAATATTTAATAGTAATAAAATAACACAGAAATTGTGTATTATTATTTAAATAAGATAAACAGTTCATTACATTATCTTCGATCCGATTAAAATTTCAAGAAAATAATAAAATTTTAAGAGCATGCAATTTTAAGTATTTTAGTGAAATTTCAATTTCATGTTAGGACGTATTCATAAAAATTCTGGGCTTCAAGTTAAATTGCGCTGTTTTAAGGTATTCTATCATGAAAAGAATGGGTTTTTCTCCCCTGAACAATAAAAAAAAATCATTTCACTTTTATATATATGAGTTACTTTCATTATCATTTCTTTTTATTTCAATAAAAGATCACGAAAATCAAAATAAAATTTTCAATGCTTAATTTTATTCAATTTAAAATTATTCTAGATTTTATTTTTATATAAAATTTTATGACTAAGTTTCTATGCAACTCATATTTTATAATTTCATCATTTTCGAATGATGCATTTTTTATTATATAAATAATTTGATTACAAAAATGGAAGCCACAACATTCAAAGTATTTATCCTTGACATAGCTCATCTAATGAGTCTCTGAGCATCGCTGAATTTCGTCACGATTATTACATAATTTGGGAGTGGTAGTCAAGGTGTTACCTTGAAAAACTAACATAGTCAGTCAGTTGTTAAACGACCTTCTGAGTTAGAAAAACGTTATATTTTTTTCTTTTAAAAAAAATGCATTAGTGAATTAAATTTTGATAGAGCTCTGAGTATTAACATTGAATCAAATCAGATATTCAAGCTTGAGTTTTTTTTTTTTCTTTTCCATAAAATGTCTTCTTGTGGTTTGTATTTAGCATTTCTGTTGTCTACCTCTTGTATACATATATAATACCTCTTGTTGCGATATATAAACTCAAACAAAACCAGTGAAAGTTTCTAATATTACTTTAATTTAAATAGGACTACATTCATAGTCAATTCTAGAGAAATGAAGGTTAATTTTTGTGTCATGTAATATATAAACTTGCATAAATCAGATTTATCCAAAAGCAATCTCAAATTAAATTATTCATATTTTATTTTATCATAAATTATTCATGATGTAAAAAAAAAATATTAGCATGAATGGAAGAAAAAAATCGTAATTCAGGCAAATTAAACATCTTACAAGATTCTAATGAAAAGAGAAGTGCAAAACTAATTAAAACTGAATTAGAAAGAATCAGACTTGCTATAAAATCGTTCGCTTGTACATTCTTAGGAAAGAAGTTGCAATTTAAAAACTCTTTGGATATCTACTCATAAAAAGAAAATACTGGGAGGGGGCAAATTAATATGTTAATAATCATATCCTGACATAAATTATTTCCAGATGAATCATTGATACATAAAAATTATATATATTTTAATAGAGTTAGTACAAAACTGCTTCCTTTGCTTGATCAATTTGTCTTCAATTAAGAACGAATAGGGTTGACTCTTCATTTTACCAAACGAGCTTGAGGAAATAGTGATTTAGTTTTGAATGAAGAGAAATTTAATGAATAGCCTTATCCTTCGAAAGGTACCAGTATCATTGTACATAATCTTATTACAAAATAAATTAGAAATCCTCTGAAAAATTAAAATCTCTCTTCACACCCTATAATGTTCCCTGATTTTCGTTATTTATTTATTATTTTATTGATTGCGAAGTAAATATACTGGCTATTAAAGAACCTCAACTCTCAATGAGAAGTATTCAAAATAACACTTCTTTTTGTCACATAGTGTAACGTTTGAAAGGAAAATGAATATCAAGACTAACTTTAAACAAATAATTTTCAACACTAACTTTAAACATATCTATGATGGCTATTAGAATTAGGTAACAAACAAAGTTCATTAGTGAAAATAGATTGACATAATTGAGCTCAATCCAATAAATCGTGGCAATCACTATTACTATGAATGTTATTAACAGATAACTATTATTAATTATTTGCCAGTAGCATTCGCAACTAGTAGTAGCATAGCCAGTGGCATTCATAACTAGTAGTAGCATATTCAGTATAATTTATAGCTAGTAGTAGTAGCATAGTCAGTAGAATTTATAGATAGTAGTAGTAGCCATAGTCAGTAGCTATGCCTGTATAACTCTAGTTCCTAAAATCGTTTAGATATGTTTGGTGTGATCCATTCAACACAGCTTTGCCGATAAAAGATTGTCAACAATATTATAAAAATATCAATTGCCCGACACTATCAAACTATTTTCACGTTCCTATTTTATGGTCTTCAAATTATCCGATTCATATTTGTCATTGAAATCAACCTTTCACAAACCTTTCAACATCATTGCCAGTAAATGCATAAGTTGGACGAATATCCCATATTTCGTCCTTCCAGCCTTTTGGAATACATTATTGCACATCTCCTTTCAAAGCCCGTCTGAGTTTGACATCGATGAAAATTCTTATAATCAATGAAATTATATAATCAAAAACTGCATGAAATTCTACTCCTGAAGATGAAGATAGTATTCATACATCATTATAATTCTTAATTTCAGTACTGTACTTGCAGTTCCTTATTGATTGAATAAAAAAGAAATTGTGATTGTTTTCTCTTTTTCAGTCAGAGATCACACTAAATTTCAGTTCTTTCAAAGGTTATTTATTGGCTTTACTTTTTTTCAGATTCTTTCTTCAGATTTTTTTCTGCCCAAATATAAAAACTATTTTTTTTTAAATAAGAAATAATTAATAATCGCAAGGAATTATTCATTCATTTATTTACAGAATATTATGACATAATTTTATTCATAAATTCAGTCGATGTGCTTGTTTCATTTATAAAATATTTTGAAATTATTTTATTTATTTTTACTAAAACTTGTCAGTGTTCTTTATTAGAAGGTTGGTTGAAAAAGTGAAAAATGGAAAGCTCCTGATAAACTTTTTGAAGACAATTTGATCCAATTTTGTTTTTTCTCTTAAATACCAGCACGTACAGCTCGACTACTATGGTGAGAAATTACTGTAACTAACGTCATTTTGATAATAGACGTTCAGCAGTTATTGGCGATACTACAATAATATGCTTTTTTACCCCTCTCTCAGAAAATACAAATTTTTATTGTTAGTTCTTGCATGTACAAATTAATAATTGAAAATTAACTTTTCCGCTGTTCAAATATAGTTATTGTATTTTGATTTTATTTTCATAAAATTCCTTTTAAATTTCATTGGTGAATGCATTTTACAATTTTATATTCAAATGAAACTTTAAATACACATTTAAATCTTAACGGATAATATAAGATTTAAATTTGAATTGAGTAAATTGTTATTTTAAATTGTACGCGACTACTTTTGTAAATCAATTTTATTTAAATTTCAGTATTACGTGATGTGTTATGAGTTAGAACTTTTAATATAACCTCATTTCAATAAAAAATGTGATACCATACAAAAATCCATAACTAAAATTTATGAAGAAAACCTAAATATAATAAGCAGTTTAAGACTCATAGTAAATGCATAATTAAAATATGCAGTTTTGTGAATATTAATATAAATAAATGAATGGCATGTAATCAAATAACAGACATTTTTCTGAGCAAGAATGGATGGTTTTTCAAAGTTTCTGAAGCAAGTATTAGCTTGTGACACATATTTAACATTGATCAAAGGTGAGGAATAAACATGTTTTTATAATACTATCAAGGCTAAACTTTTGACCTAAAATGAGTAAGTGAGAGGAAAAATAAAGCAACCCCATTCATGCATCAAGAAGAAAGCTGTTTTGAACTGTCCATCAAATGATGACTTACCAGTATATGATTGATTGTCAGATTAAAAAATCAATTCTAAAAGTTGATTGCAATATTTCTCCTTCTTTTGATATAGACAGAATCATAGTCCTTCCAACAGAGCATGAAACTAAAAAGGATTGTATGTGAAATGCTTATATAGCTATAGTTAGAAGATTAGATAAAGAAAAAAATTAATATAAAGGTTTTTAAGGTAAAGAAATTATAAACAATAATAAAAATGAGAAATTTTCTTCATAAGAAAATTCTCATCAATCTTAACAGTTAATTATTTTTTTGGTTTATCAAATAAATTATTTTTTGTTTCGTAAAAAAAAAAAATATCATCTTTAAAATTTACTTAAGTATTGAATAATTGTTATGAAATATTATTAATTTTAATTTTTAACCTCGGGTAAGTCTGTTGACCTGAAGTAATAAGAGCATTGTTACTGAAATAATATGAGTATTGTTAATTGTATTATTAGTTAATAAAATAAAGCAGTGTGAATACGATGAGTGAGTGTCAAGTGATGAACTTCTACTAATTCACACTAAAAGATAGTTATCAGTTGATAGTAAGAAATGATAATAAAAAGTCTTTGCGCAGCTAATGTAACCTGATTTTTTGTTGTATTTTAAACGTTTTATATATATATATAAGCTACGTTTTGCACTGACTGCAAAACCAGTAAGTTTATCATGTTTATATTATTAATGCATTTTTTTGTTTGTTTGTTTGTTTGTTTTAAGGAGGCGCGTACAATTCCTTCAAACCCAAGATTTACATTTTTTTTTTTTTTTATCAATTGTTCACTTGTTAGTTTTAAAAATATTTTTAACATGTGGTTCATTTTGAATTAAAGAAACATAAAAATATTTAAAATATAAAAGCAGAATATTATATATTTTGAATAAAATAAATTGAAAATGTAATTTAATAAGTTAAATGTCTACCCAGTAAAGTTAAATTTAAAAAAAAAAAAAAAAAAGGGAAATATTTCTTAGTTATTGAGCATTTCTTAAAATCTATTATCAGTGTCGATTTTAACAAATGGTTTACTAAAATAATTAAAGCTAAATAATCTCAATATTCTACCAAATTATATTAAAATACAGAGACATTTGCTGTTTCGCACATCAAAAGACATTTGCAAACAACAACTATCAGTTATTTAATATATGAGAATTTTAGAATTTAACATGACAATTATCAATTTTGAAGTACCAATGAAAAAGAAAATTAAGTGAAATTAATAACAATAATTTATGCTTGCTTACATGCATGTTTGCTGTTAATGCTTGGTAACGAATATAATCACTACAAGTTTAAATATCCCTGTTATTAACTGACTGTCATTTTAATAACCACATATTAAAATTTATTACTACATTCATAACTATTTATTACTACACATAAAATAACATACTGCAAAACAAAGACACATTTAAAAGCAATGCAAACTTTTCTTAAGTGTTTGAAAACAGTTTTCCCATTTGTTAATTTTACCTTGTAACCTGCATTCAAGTGTCATGGAAGGAAGTTTTCGAAAACTAGTTTGAAGAATTTATTCAAAACAGCTCGCCAGGAAGAACCCATTAAAAAAAAAAAAGAAAAAAAGATTGATTTCGAAATTCTTACATAATTTATTTATTTGATTTAGGAAAGGCGACTGAGTCAAGTAAGAAAAAGCTTCACACTTCATCAACGGTCACCACGGCATAATCCATTCTTCTCTTACTTAACCTGAAAAAGAAGAAATCTCATCAAAGAGGATAGTTAACGGCCGAAACAGGATATGTTACGGTTTTACACCCATTGTCCACGATCAGTCGTTATGTCAATTCTGATCCGAGAAGCTTTATGTTTTTGCATTGATTGGAATACTCGGAATAAGCCGTTTTAAAAAAACGGTATTCCAGATATTTTGAGAAGGTAAGTTAAATATTTTTATTTATTTATTTTTTTTGATTTTTAATAAAACATAAATATTCAGGTACTATGGCCCTATAGAAATTAATGCATGTATAAAGAGCGTCTTTTTTTAATATATGGTAAATTTCAAAATAAAAATAATTATAATTTATAATTGTTAGTCTGGATTTTTTTTTTCTTAAATATTTCAAATTGATGTGGTGGTTTTTTTTTTTTTTTTTTTTTTTTTTTTGTTAGACATTTATAAATTTGAATAATCAATCCAAGAGAATTAATGGATAATTAATATGAGGTTATTGTTCCCAGAATGTTTATTCATTGCCATCTTAACCATTGTGCACTTAGGGTATCCATCGATGATATCAATTTGAAAGTCCCATTTGGAAAAAAATTATCTATATGATATTGTATTGCAGTTATTTTCTGTATAAAATAGATATCCAATTTTAAAAAACAAATTGACCTTTTAATTAGTTTTTGTAGTTTTTTTAAGTTTGTATTTAAATGTTAAAAGATTTCAGGGAAATCTTTATCCCTTTAGGGAAGTCTTTATATATATATATATACATACAGAGAGAGAGAGAGAGAGAAAGAGCAAGACTACACATTTTAGTAAATTTCGACATTTAAACCTTATTTTGTGAAAGGAAACAAATAATTGATTGTTATTTAAGGTTATACTTTAATGCACATAATGATTAATAGTAACTACTATAACCAATTTTTGGAATCCACACTTTTTCTCAAATTTCGTTATTAAAACAACTGAATGAAATATCTAATTGAATGCGACGTTTAATGTAACATTAAAAATGGTAAGGATGCGTGCAGTATTATATCTAATTAAGGAAAGTGAGGAAGAATTAAAAAGTGAAAAGGGTTACGAACTACTGATTTATACAGAGCTTAAAATATTTTTAAAAATACTGCATCAGTTAAAAACTATAATGTCGTGCATATTCTTTCATTCCCAAAGTTCATTTTCGCTTCAAAACATTTGACTTTTTACCTGTAATTAGCATTTTATTTAAATATACTGCGGCTGTCATTTTGAACTTGCTATTGCTAATCGGTAGGCCAAAGAAACATTTCCGATTTAGAAATAACACAAAAGCGAATTGTTATTTCTTTGTAGTTGATGATTAAAACAATTTTATTGAAATAATGATCATTCAGAAAGACATTCTCATTCATTTCAGCTCAAGACATCATTCACTTAACTTCATAATCATTTATTAAATTAACATCATTCATTAAGTTCATGTCATTTTGAACTTTCTATTCCTAATCGTTAGGCAAAGAGACATTTCCGATTTAGAAATATAAAAGCGAACTATTATTTCGTTGTGGTTGATGATAAAAACAGTTTTATTGAAATAATGGTAATTTAGAAAGATATACCACTCATTTAAGCTCATGACATCATTCATTTAAGTTGATGACGTCCGTTCTCTTTGAATTTATTTAAATACCTTCTTTACAGAATTGATAAAATCAGGTAATGTCAATTAAATTAAAGAAAAGTATATTTTAGTTATAATTTAAAACTATCCCTATATTATTTTAGTTAAAAAGTTGCAAATAAGACTTCCTTCAACTTTCATTTGATAGTATTTTGATTTGATTTTGTCAGTATGAATGGTTATTTAAAAATACAGGATTAACAACACGTTTATCGATACCTTAATTTTGGCGATAATTATAAAAGGTTTGTAAATTACACTAAACTTTAGAATATACAATGATACGCACAGTTTACTTTTATTGTAAAGTTATGAAACTAACAAATCATAAAAAATATTATTCATCAAAATAAAAAAACAAATAAGAGAAGTATTTAGTTAAATTTTTTTCTTTTGAGGAAAAACAGTAATTTTAAGTAGTTTAGTTAGTAATTCCTTAACAACAAAATTAAATGATTAAGCAAAATGTCATTGTGCGATAATTTTAAGATTTTTTTTAAATAATTGTGTTTTAATGACGCGTTAAATAGACAACAATGTCTCTAAGTCTCAAAGATAATGATAAGAATAAAATTAAATGAATTAAATTTCTTCCTCTTAGATTTCAATGATAATTTAAGAATATTGAAAAGAAAAAAAATGACATGACTAGAATTATTGGTAGTATATTCGTAACTGTAGTGTTGTAAATCTGTGTTCTCCCAAGTATTTCCCATGTTTTAAATGCAGAATCAAAATTAATTATTCATTCATTTTTCACATTTATAAAATGTTGGTATTTCTCATGGATTGGATGTACATATCCAAATTTATCTTTATGTACCAACAAATAACAAAAATAATGAAAATACGAAACACGAAATTATCCCTCGAAACATTGTGGAAAGTGACTGTTGACCGTTTCGGTGGTGGATGTGTGATGGTTTGGAGAGGAATATAGATAGATGGACGGACCCTCCTACACATTATCAACAACGGATCTGTGACCTCCCAGAGATATCGATGTAAGTTCTTGGAGCCTTATGTAATACTTTTCAGAGATGCATATGGATCTGACATTTCATTTATGGGTGATAATAGTCGTCCACATGTAGCAAACCTCGTTGATGAACTTGAAACTGAAGACATTCAACTGCAGATCCTGCGCCTCCCAGAGATATCGATGAAGGTCTTGGAGCCTTATGTAATGAACATTTTTATTTATGGGTGACAATAATTCAACTGCAGATCTGCGACCTCCCAGAGATATCGATATAAGATCTTGGAGCCTTATGTAATACTTTTCAGAGGTGCATATGGATCTGACATTTTATTTATGGGGGATAATAGTCGTCCACATGTAGCAAACCTCGTTGACGAATTCCTTGAAAGTGATGACATTCAACTGTGGATCTGCGACCTCCCAGAGATATCGATATAAGGTCTTGAAACCTTATGTAATACTTTTCAGAGGTGCATATGGATCTGACATTTTATTTATGGGTAATAGTCGTCCACATGGAGCAAACCTCATTGAGGAATTCCTTGAAAGTGAAAACATTCAGCGAACTTCGAGGCCGTCAAAGTCTCCTGGTCACAACTCGATAGAGTACTTATGAGACTACCTTAGAATAGCAATTGCTCGTAGGCATCGTCCTCCCTAGAGATGCAAATGCTCTAAAGAAGACTTTTTCTGGAAGAGGGGAGCTTAATTCTTCAAACTGTGGTTAACAACGCCAGCATGAAAACACGTTATGATATGTGTAAACAAGTCAGGGAAGATCACATTCCATATTAAATTCGTAAGGCTTCCTTTTGTTCTGAGTTATTCCTTTTTTTCTGAACTCTTTTTATTACATTTTAATACCAATTGTTTCATACTACAATTATATATCATATGCAGTGCTCTTAAATTTTAACCTTTGCATTTATGTGTCATAATGTTATGTATCATTACAGACAAATTCATAAACTTATAGTTCACAGTTTCTGAGAAATCCGAGAATTTAAGCTATGTAAAGATAATTCTGGACATGAGTGTATATATAATCATAAAGATGGAATGCATTTTTATGATGGTGAATGAAAGGAATACTTTTTTCTTGTGGAAACATTTTGAGCCAAATTTTGCGAAATTGGAATTTGTCATAACGAAATTTTACGGACTTAATACTTCCATCGGAATAGACGTCATTTATCCAAGAACTTCAACAGTTAAAATAACTGAATGTTTTTCAAACGAACAGCTATTCTGATTTCAATTGATGCAAAACTTCGCATTTCATTTTTGACGTATGCTAATTTGAAAAAATTGCATTGTTGTAAATCTCTTATAATTATTTTAAGTTCTTTTCATTAGAATTGATTGGCAATGATTTTTCTGTATTTGACACGAAAGAGTTTCTCCATTTACAGAAATTCTTATTGCTTTAACACTTTTAAATTTTTCTGATTTTCTGATTTTTTTTAATTGTAAACTTCTAAAAGCTCTAATCTTCAATTGTTACAAATTCATTAAAGTAATTATTATTGAAGCAAATAAAATAATAATGAATAAATTAATGACAAATTAAATAAATAATGACTAAATAAATAAATAATGAGTGAAAAGTATATAGCCTGAATTCTATCATATTTTTTGTAAATAAGTGTAATTTGTAATAATTTTGGAATATTTTTAAGTGGTTAATATATTCTGTAATGATTGGCATATCTGCAAATGATGTGAATTTCCGTTATTCGTTGCCAACAGTTGAAAAATAAAAAGACCCGGAATTCACGTCTCGTCTTTAAAGTGTTAAAAACTATAACACTTAGGTTCTGACTCTTTTCTCTCAAGTTATTATTTTTTAACCTTATGTCCAGTCAAACAAAAAATGACGAAAATATTAATATTTTTTTTAATTAAACAAAGGTCATTTTCTGTCACAGGCATCTCTTCGGAATATCTGGTGCACTTGACGACATCTGGTGGCGAGAATTAAAAATTTTCTTTAAAGATAATTGTTAAAAAATATTTAAGATCAATTGTTTATATTTAAGTTAATTATTTCAAATAACATATTTTTGAAGTTTATGCGATTATGTTCTTTTTAATATTTTTTTGTTTTAATTATTTTATTATATAGGCTTATTTACATTGTATGTACGACATTTTTCTAATAGCTAAATGGAATAATTCTTTTCCTTTATAATAATTCATAGAAGTTCTAAGAATTTTACATTCGTGATTGAGATATCCTATTAATTCTTTTGCACTTTTCACCGATATTTTTCTAATAAAATTTACCATCCTCAAAAAAAAAAAAAAAAAAATTCTCATGAATTATTTTTTATCAAAGTATTCGTTGAAACTAAAAATTTACAGGAAAGTAAAGTGTGCTAGAGATTTCAGATCATGGACGTTGTCATGAATGCATTAATTAAAAACGAATGAAACTGACAATATTCGATATTCTGTAGCCAGGCTATGCTGGGTGACATATCGTCGGATGACCGGTTAACTAATTTGAAAAGAAATAGTTGAAAAATCAGAACTGCATGGTCAATGAAGTAGGAGGGAATCTTTTTCTAGAAAACTAACCATCCCATGTATTTTCCATTAGACAGCAAGATTGTAGTTATGCTACCTTGATTATAGTAGTACTGTTCGAATCAGTGAATGTGACAGTATCATTTCGCTACTTTGTTTTTATAAAAGTGTTTCCTACTTTATTGCTCTAACAGTGCCTCCAAGGAAACATAAGGCGAGTGGCCAAGTCCATTTTACACTACATTCATTTTTCTCTCACAATACATTTTCTTGTCAGGGAAAATAAAGACCAGGGCAACACCGGATAAACAACTTGTCAGAAAGAAAACAAGAATGCTTGACTTTTGCCTTAGTGATAAAATCTAAAATTAAATATTGAATCTGAAAAGTCTTTCAAGCTTTTAAAAAGCATGGCATTTTAAACGAAAAATAATTGAATAAATCTACTAAATTTTAAATATGAATAAAATAAGAGAACAGCTATTAAATTAAAGCTGCGTTTTAGTAATTTTGCTTAAAAAACCTGCTTTTAATATATTTTCTCCATTCACACAGCGGCCTGTTGGCCAATTGACTAAGGGGTTCAGGTTTAAATCCTGGCGGTGGCATAGAAGTTTGTTAGTAGTTCGGAATCCACGTTAAACTGTAGGTCTCGGTCTAATAAGCCTTAAGTGTGCAAAAAATGACCGTAGAGCGACGAACCAAACTCCATTCCTATATATTGCTGTAAATTTGCTGCTTTTTCATAGCAAGTTTCAATATTATTTTAAAAACAACTTAATTTTTTTAACATTTTTTATTAAGTTTTCAGATGTTACACGTATCTTAGAATTCAAGGATTTTAATGTCTAACATTTTAATATTTCGTAATATGTCGTTTAGAAATTCTCCAGAAGTCTATTGGGTTTTCGAACTGAGAGAGTTTTGTTTGAAACTGGACAAGTGAAGCCTAACTGAAAGTTCCAATGTTTATGAGGGATATGGGCAAAATCTGTATGCCGCTAAGTCTTTTTGGCTTTCAGGACGAGGGAAAAGGATATAGATGGTATCCTTGGAGGTATGCGTTTCAATTCCGATAAGTACAAGAAATTTAACTTTTTTAGTCAATGGTAGTCTTTCTTCTAATATCATTTTTATTCAAACTTAAAGAGACATGGTAATTTCATCACACAGTTTAAAACATTAAGTAGTATTTTCTTTGCTTTTGTAAACTAAATGAATAATTCAAACTTGATATTTCAATAAAACATTTTCATTATTTATAAAATATGGATTTTTTTAAAGCAGAAAAACGAAAGAGTTTTTATAAAAAAAAATCTCTAGAATTAAGGCTTAATTGAGTTAAAAAAAATTAAAATAAGATCCTAAAATATGCATGGTAATAATAAAATTCGTCCTATTTGTACTGAAAAACATCTTATGATATACAGAGAATTCCATTTTTACAATAATAAGGAAGAAAACTTTATCAAAGAAATGTCCAAAATAAGTGCCTTGAGCCCCAAAAACTCATTGAAAAGATGACCGAGAAGCAAACCAGGAAATATGAACAAAAATCTTTCAAGGAAAATCATAAAAATATGAAGAACAAAATAAACGTGGTCAAAACAAGATGTTGTTAAATTTTAAATTCATATCTCTGAGATAATAAACAAAAACTTGCTGTCAAACTTAACCTGACATTGACTGATTATTTAATAATACGTTATATATATCTTCAAAGGTACAAAAGGAATAGCCAAAGGTATGAAATAAATATCTTATTTGTAACATAGTAGAATTTTCTATGCTTCTTTATACATTTTCTTATTTTAGATCATCAAACCTTTGTAAGTGCTTGAGGAAATTTACATATTTACTGCTATGCATATATTTGCATTCCTTGGACATTCAATATAGAGGTGTACTTCCTTAATAAATTGAGAGAAGTCAGTTTCTTTCCTCATAAGGAATTATATTCTAGTTCAGCTGTAAAAGTAAATCTAGTATTAATAAATGCTAAATTTATTTAAATATCTAATCGTTTGTTAGTTCACTTTGAGTGAATCTCCATTAGAATCTGTGGAACTTACGAATACAGTCGCAAACCGAATAAAATACTTTGGCAAATATATCTACAGAAATACGCGTACATATTGGAATTATTCCACATCATCGACTGAATTTTCAGGTAATATTGTACTAAATAATTATTCATTATTAAGTTATACACGAATAATTACTTCTCGTAATTAACTGTACAAAGGATATAAATTAGTTGTAACATTGGGTTAGACAGGTTGCCTGAGTTGATGTCTACACATTTTTTGTTAAATGTGGTTTTCCTCACTAATATAGGCCTACCCAATTTTCTTTAAAAATAATACAAAAAAGGTATCTTTTATATTCCTTTTGAGGGTATACGATAGAAAACCTTCCAAAGTGACGTCTGGATAAATCTACTATAATTAAAGCTACTATAGCCCATTAATCTTAGTAGTGAAAATGCACATTGAGTAGCAAGTTTTGGTCAACTATAATATGCCTGCATAAACGATATAGAAATTTTTTGTTAGAATGGGAGTTTTATATATACCACAATAGATTTTTTTTCTATGTTTTGTACTTAAATGTATAAGGTTCGTAAATGCATTCCTGGTATTACTTTATTACTTCTTTACTGGTATTACTTTATTACTTCTTTACTGGTATTACTTTATTACTTGTTTACTGGTATTACTTTATTACTTCTTTACTGGTATTACTTTATTACTTCTTTACTGGTATTACTTTATTACTTCTTTACTGGTATTACAGCCTTGTACAAGCTTTAGCCTCAATCTTAAACACATTATCTTCTTTTTTTTTTTTTTTTTCATAACTTGAATCTTTTAGTCTTACGGATGTCCTTATTTCTCCATATAAACGTTTTTGTATTATGATCAGGATATAACGCTGTATATTTTTAAAACCTTTTCTTGATATTGTAATTTCAAGAAGAATTTGTTTAATTTTTGTGTTTGGGTATATCAATGGGGGATCGTATGATGCAATTTGAATGAATGAAAATTTATATACATATTTCTTTTTTGTATATGTCATTTATGTCATTGCTGTTATATGAATTTGTATAAATTATATTATTATTCTTTCATTTTATGAATGCTATTATATTAAATTATATGCTGCTTTTTTTTATCAAAAACTTATTTTATGTTTTTATGAACACAATGATATGGAACAGCACTACTCAAAAACAGACATGATGACTTCTGCGATGCCATTAAAAATAATTAAAGAAATTTTTAATGAAAAAATTTTATGATTATAGTTACAAAAATTAATGTTTTAAATTGATATAGGAAACAAAAAGAAAGTTTTCTCTCTAACAATGATTTATTTATCTAATTAAACTGAGGAAAAGCTAGTATATTAAATTTATTCACTTTAGCTTCAAGAATCAACTGCCATATGTGTAGCATGTTAATAATAACATTAAATTAATTTAGAGACTTACGTCGGCTTTAGGTTGATACTCATATTCACACTTAAGTCAATTATGGTATTATAAACCTCGAAATTTATTTAAAATTTTTTGAAGTAATTCAAGTACAGAAGACTTAGATTTGGTGAATATTGAAATTAAATTTGAAGACCAACTTCGTTATCGGGCATAAGCAATCTAATGGGTTTAGTTACATATAGTATAGAATTCGTATGAAGTTTAGACAATCATTGCTATTCATATAGCGAGCTGCATATATTAGAATTTATTGCCACAAGAGAAGATCTTTTATAGCAAATATTATGATAAATATACTCTTGTATTCGTAAATAAGGTATATCGACACCAATATATTGAAATTGTTCAGTTTAGCGTGGTAGCATGGATAGTCGGGGGGAAAAAATAATAAAAAAATTAAAAAAAAACACCCTTAATATTTTTTGCAATTATCAATAGATCTTTACATAAGTGTTATTGTTAGAAATGGATAGAAGAGAACTGACTTATAGTGCAGTTCAACTGATTGATAAACTTAATTAACAGGCTTAATTAACCGTTAACTCGAAATTTTTCCATTGCGGAAACCAAGATTTTCAGCTCAATCGATTCAACGTGTCATGAATAGTATACCCACTAATTTTTGTGTCAAAATTCCAGCAACTTTTAAAGTTACGGAAAATGGGCTATCAATAAAATTACAATAATTTCGTTCATTAACTGAATAATATGTTACCATCTTTTTGTTATGATTAAATGAAAAGCAAGAACAATTTGCTTGATTTCATTGAAAAATGTTTGCAAGCAATAAAAATAATTGAAATTGTTTATTTATTTAAGAATAATTACACATTATAACCTGAAATAATTCTGTGTTTCTTTTTCAAAACAACTTAACAAATGAAATGTTTTATAATGTTTATTGTAGCTGGCAATACCATATCATATCTAAATAAGTATATAATACACAGAAATAAATACGCATATTACTAGAAAAACGCACGAAAATATTCTGTATTCCATATTAAAAAATCAATTATACGCATGTAATAAAAATTAAATTATACTACTTATAACTGTGTAAAATAGCTGAGCGGTTTTAAAATCATTTTAACATTTTTTTTAAATATAATTAAAACACTTTTAATCATTTTCTAACATAAGTACAACCAATTTTATACTAAATCAAAGACTGAAACTGTTCAGAAAATTTTTCCAATAGCTTTAGTAAAGCAAATGATTAATTATTTTAAGCCTTAAATATACATAATAAAAATTACTTGTGTTTTTTTAAAGCTTTATTTATTAATATTTTATGAAGTCAGATTTCGATAACTCTAGAAAGAAAAATATAGAACTAAATTTTTTTTAAAAAAAATATATTAGAAATTTTTCAAATAATAAATCTAGTTAAATGCTTAAAAATTCAATTAAAAAATTTGAAAACTTAAATCAAACGAATTAAATTATTTTTTGTTAAGTTTCTACTTTGCAACCTCGAACACGTGTCATCAATGTTATCTCGTTTGTGCAAAAATATATTTATAATATATTTTTTTTTTTAATTTGAAATTTAAAAAAAAATGAAATTAATTTGGAATTTTATTTTAATTTTGTCCCTTATCGATATTTTCTTTAATATCTCGTAAACTTTTCATAATAATTTGAAAAAAGAAATTATATCTGAAAGGTTGACGACACTACAAATTCAACAGCGTAAAAAATTTTAGTATGTTAAATTTCATTTTTTTTAAAACCGGTATTTAATATTGTTAAAAAAATATTACAAAAATTTGATTAAAATTATGTTTTTAATTTTGGAAAAGAATTTTCTTTCGACTATAGGGGTTCGAAAATTAAAAATATATACATATATATTAATTTGAACGCGAAATATCGTTCATGAAACAAAAGTTTTATTTAACATTAGGAAAGTCAATTTTTTTAACCCCTATATCTCAAAAAAAATTTTATCAGATCACTACAAAGAAATTATCTTATACTATTTTCATCAAATTGAATCGATTTTGCTAAAGATTTCAGCTTCCGTAATAGAAAAATTTCAAATTAATTGTTAATTAACCATGTTAATTAATTTTGTTAATTAACTGCATTGCATGTTTTCGAGCCATTTCTAACGATACCAATTATGTGAAGATCTAATGATAATTGCAAAAGTTATTAAGGATGTCTCATTTTTGTCTCGACTGTACAATTAATGATAATGATTCAGTTCATTGTATTTAACAGCTGTTTATTTATGTTATAATAAAGCATATCAATTTATTACTCTAATTGTACTTAATGTTTACTATACTGCCTACAGCACTTTCAGCCGATAAAATAGAGAATAGCTTTCGACGGCAAATAGTGTTAATCTCAATCAATAAAAATTCAGTGATCATTTATTATTAACATTCGTTCATCTAACACACCACAAATCATTTTATTATCGCCTAAAGTTGATTTTCTTTCTATTATACTATTCTTTAAAACTTCAGCATAATTTAGATTCTCATTGACTTACCCATTGCTCAGCTTGTCTATAATATTTCACAACTAAAATAGTGAATAACACAATTTTCGCTTTTTAGAAAAACGGTAGTCGTGTTACACAAGTAATAATTTGTTGCGAATAGTCTGCGAACTAAAAGATCAAAATTTCAAATTACCTTTTCTCTTTGAAGCAAAGATGTGACAGTAAAATAGAAAAGGATACATTTTACTGGAACTTGTTACTGTAAGCATTTTTTTCTATTCACTAAATCGTGCACGTGGCAAGCGGTTATTATTGTGGCAGAGTATGCATTAACATTATAAATTTCTTTGGTTTTATATTGCAAGATAAGGAAGCGCAATTTCAATATTATTAATATTTAGAACAGGCTACTTTTAAAGTATTATTAGTTTTTGTATAATTTGATGCAACAGATTTTAATTTTTTCCCCCTCAATTCTCCCCCAAAGAATCTCTTGACTTTCAACATTCTCAATACTAGAAATTTGAGGAACAAATTATTTCAAAATTTTTGTAGGAGAAATAAACAAACTAACGTCTTGATTGCTTTAAACAGCGGTTATGTGATCACGTTTTAACGGATGGCATAAAATTCACTTTTTCATAGCCATTCTTCGTATTGGGAAGTGCATGGTCTAACAGAGTGATTCACAAACTGGATTCCATGAAAGATTTGTTAACTGAAATTTCGGACTATTTTTTAGTGTTGTCTTGTCTTCTACCTTTTTTTTTTTTTTTGATGATATTTTTTTCAAATGAGGCTTGTTATGCTTTGAATGTTCCGTACCTTCATTACTCATTATCATCATCGGCACAACAGCCCCATGGTAGGCCAAGGCCGTCTGCCTACTAGCAGATTCAGAAACATGAGATACTTTTCTTTTACGGATACGGGGTAGGGTACGGGGTAGGGTTGATTAGGGTTGGGTTACGGGGGGGTAGGGTTGTCAGCCCCTACGAGCAACTCTCAATAGTCCTGTTAGACCAGAACCTACAATTTAAAGTGGGTTCGAACCACTACAAACAACCATGGCACAGCCGGGACTCGAACTCAAAACATGTGGCATCGAAAGCCAGAGTGTTACCTTAATTATTATTTCCTGGCTGTGGCATGAAAGTTTGTTAATGGTTCGGAATCCACGTTAAACTGTAGGTCCCGGTCTAATTAGCCTAAACTGTCAAAAAAAAAAACAACCGTAGAGCGACAAACCTCACCTACCTTAATTATTACGTCTATTTAAATTAGTTTTTAACTGATTAATTAATTTAATTTTCGTAGGGTCTACGAATCATAAAAATATTTAAAGACACCGCCACAAAAGGAATCCTAAAAACAGTTTGAGAACCATTGATTATTGACGAATATATTTACAATAACCAACTGTTAACTTGGTTTGGTTTGTCACTCTACTATCATTTTGTGCACACTTTAGGCGAATTAGACCGGGACCTACAGTTTAACGTGGATTCCGAACCATGAATGAACATCCATACCACCGCCAAGATTCAAATCTGAAGCCAAAGCGCTTGCCAATTGGCCATCAGACCGCAACTGTTAACTAAGGGGATTCAAGTAATATTTGCAAAATATTTCTCATTGTTTAACCAAAGAATAGCGGTATTTTATAAGGTGGTAACTTGAAGGGTTATAAATTATATAATATACTTATCTTCGTTTTAGCTGTGTTATGTTTATATTTCTCTTGCCGATTCAGTGTTCTTGCTGTCTTTCTTATTCACACTTTAGATTTTACTCATATTTTTTTTTTTTTTTGTCTCTTTTTCTTTGATTTGGGTTGATTTTTCTTTTTCTGTTATCTTTACTGGTTTTCATCCTTCTTAGCTCCTTTGATTTTAATAATATCAAGCTTTATCAATACTCACAAAAGCTTTCGTTTAAAACTCTTTTTTTTATCTTACGTACCTTAAATTTGAATTTTATTTTCTTGAAAACATGTGCTTTAATTAAAAATTCTTAAAATGACTACTATCAAGCGAAAATTTACTTAGTTAAAATAAAAAAACAGCATATTGTCACATATATGATTGATGGATATGGTTCACATGTCACATGCATGACCCTCCAAATTCAGGAAATAATTTCAATTACACTAAAAGTTTTTGGTGTTGCATATTAGAAGGAACCATTTTTGCTTCACAAATAATGATCATTAAATGTAAAATTTGTACTCAGTAAAAAACACTTTTTCAAATATTGGCTCTACATGTACTCCAACATATAGAACAAATACTTGAAAAATATATTTCTATATATTTACCAAATGTGAGTTGCACATAGTTAACAAAATGAATATAATTAAAAATTTTTTAACTTTTAGTTTGTTGTTAATTGTTTTGAAAAACACTTAAGTAAAGAAATAAAAATTACAAAATTTTCTATTAAAAAAGTGTAAACATTTACAAAGGATGTTAAAATTTACTATTTATCCCTATAATTACACATTGAAATAAAATTAAGCACCATAAAATGCAGATATTTTATAATAAAAATCAGATTTTCATTTTCCTTAATTTTAAAAAATAATTTTTATCATCCTGATTTCCAAATACATGGAATAACCTATTCTATATATACGTGTTTTAATTTAAATATAATAAAAAACTGTAATTATTGAAGGAGACCAAAAATAATATTAATAAGTAATTGTAGTTTTTAAGATTGATAATATATACATATTATCAATAATTTCTGGTGGAATTTAGATAATACTTTTACCTCTATTATGAATACATGAAGTATGAAAACAATGTCATAAAATAATATATGGAATAAAAATAATAAAAATCTTTAAAAGCTTCATTTTTCTTAGATATTACTTTTCGTGATGAATCCGCGAAAGGAAGTTCCTCTCAGGTAAAATATATTACAAATGTCTTTTTCTCCAGGACTTTATGAAAAAATTAATCTTTGCTCTGGTAATTTTTTTTTTTTTATGAGAATTTTAAAAATACAGTAGTTAAATAATAAATTTATTGTAACTTTCAAAATGTCATGATTTGAAATGGAATGCGTGCACAGAGAAAAGGTATCACAAATATTCTGTTAAATAGCTTTCAACGAAATATATTTTTTTGTATTGAATTAATCATAATGAAAATATAAAATAAAAAGTGAAGCTCGATAAAGCATCTCTTTCCAGAAGCAATTTATTAAACTAAGCAAATGGTTAGTTTTGCTCAAGAGGCCTCGTAAGGTTTTACGAGGCCTCTTGAGTAAAAACTAACCATTTTCTTAGTTTCATAATTCTCCCATCGGCAAAAAGTTGTGCAACGATTCTCTGCTCTTCTTATGGAGGCAGTGTGCTGACCGGATTCGCCTACTTCGAATGATTACGTAAAATGATGCCTGTCTTAAACTCCAGTAGCATGACCACAATACGAGAAGGTAATAACCTCCTCAGGATCAAAGAAGAGGAAAAAGAATAGGCACTTTCTAGAAGTCTTTAGGTAACCAAGCCACTTTCTTTTGTCCCAGTAACTTCAAAAAGGAGTAATCTATCCACTGCTAAAAGGGTTTGACCGGTTAACAAGCTCTCGCATTCTAATTATCTGACACTGTTATTGATTTAAATAACATGAACAGAAATACGAATAGAAGATGAAATAATTGTTTTTAAAAATATTTGCTTTGTTTATTAGTTAAAATTTATTTTAGTCACAATAAATTTTCTTTATCAAATAAAAATGAAAATTGAAAACAACCCTTATTTTACAAATTATTGTTATTTTCTGTTATAATATGATCGTACAACTTATGTTAAACTGAATTGAAGACAAAGATGAAACTGATTAAGCAACAGCAATAGCATTGGAATTTAATTAATAAGCAGATTTATTCTTTTTTAAATGAATCAAAAATTATTATCAAATAACATTTCATAGAGCAATAAAAATTTGCATTGAATATATTATTACAAAACTAAGTATATATATATATATATATATATATATATATATATATATATATATATATATATATATGCGAGCGAGCGAGTGTGTGTATGTATGAGTTAGAAAATTATTGAGGCATTATAAAATTATGTAGAGGTGTACTTAAAGAGATATTAAACGTCTTTACTAACTTATAATGCAACGACAAAAGTTGACAAATTTCAATACGAGATCTTCTGATTGGTCACAATACATCCAAGCAATATTTGATTTCATGCCATGTAACGGAAAGCACTTGAGGATATATGGCATATTAAGTATATATTTTCCAGATTTGACTGCATTTGACTTTTTCATGCAAGGTTATATGAAAAGTTCTGTCAATTAGACGCCTCGCACCAATCCAGGAGAAATGAAGCAGTGTTTTAAAGCTGATATTAATTCCATATTATAATGCGATTGTACATTAGGTCATATAATGTGAAATTCCATGGTTGCTCGTAAGGGTGTCAAGAAAGATGCAAAAGGTCATCAATTTTATTTGTCAAGAAAGATACTCAATTTTATTTATTAAATTTTGCATTTGCATTATAAGTTAGGGAATATTTTTTTTTTTTCTATCTCTTCTTTTTTTTTTTACATAATTTTTGTAATGTTTCCACTAATACTGAACATTCTGTATTTTCAAAAATATATTATATACATGAAACAAGATTATGTATTATAGTTATAAAAATTAATTTTCAGTGGAATTACACATAAATAACACTTTGCACCCATCTAGAATAAGATATTCATTTTTGCCACACTTTCTTACGCAATTTTTTTTAGAGAGAGAATATACAATTTCAGAAAATACAAAAAATTTGTGTGTTATTCCACTGAAAATAAATTTTAAATATCAAAAATTTCTCCATCAGAATGTTTCCTATAACTTAATTAATCAAGATGTTTTATTTTTATCTCATATAATTTTTTTTTTTTTTTTTACATAATTTTTGTAATGTGACTAATAATTGTCGACACCCTGTTTTCTCAAAAAGAAATTTAAAAAGCCTTTTGAAACTAGCTCGGTTATGCGATTTGAAAAGACAATACATTCTCAGATCCCTAATTTGCATATGTGGAGATGTGCGTTGTGATTTGAATTGAATACATCTTACGACACAAATCAACACGGCAATTAATTTAGTTTTTTACATTTGCTTTAATTTTACACCATATAAATATGAAAGTTAAATGAAGAAAGCAGATTAAGATTTATGCGATTTTCAAAAAAAAGAAAAATAAACAAAAATAATTATCGGACACGTTGTGTCTTTCGTATAGGAAAGAATCCAATATGTATCCAACAAATTCATCAATATCATATCATGATATTGATAATAAACAAATCATATATCCAATATCTAATAAACAATGCTAAGATTACAAATATTTTGTCCCCATTATCTGCATGATTGTATGCCTTCAGGGTCAATGGCAGCACACAAGCTTCATTAACAGAAGGGAAAAAAAAATACAATCAGGATTTTATAATGTACAATGTCTCTTTTAAAGGAAAATTTAATGCATAATTATTTTGAATTTAATCATTAATTTTCAAGTAAGTACGTTTACATTTGTGTTTGAAAGTAATTCTTTGAAATCTTATAACCTAATTATTCAAATATAGAAATTTTAATTATCTATGAAAAAACTTATACGCAAATTATAAAAACAAATTACTTCATATCAAATTAATGAAAAATTGAAATTACAACGAACTTTTCTGTCTAAAATAGAAAAGTAAAAAATCACTCAAATAACTAACATTATATTCTACCAGAACATTTGAACTAGATGACACTTCAAACTTCGTAAACTTGACGTAATACAACAAAAATAACTTAAATTAACTATTCACTGAGAAATAATATAACTGTGATAGTAGCTCAATAACAATGCATATTGATATGGAATGGATGTTGATTTTGAAATAATCACTGTTATTTGTTACAAAATAATAGTCAAATATCGAAATTAAAAAGCGATGGTACTGAAATGAATTATAAAAATAAACAAGTATATTGTTCAAAAAAAAAAAAAAAAAAAATAAATAAATAAAATAAAATAATAATAATAATTAAAAATAATAATAAATAAATAAATAAAAGTTAAAATTAACAGAAACAACTCATTTTTAATATGGAATAAAAATAAGCTTAATAGACTCTAAAAAGATTGATTCAATTATTTAATTTCCTCTCTCTTCTTAATGTATCTAAGCTAATTGTTTAAAATGTCATTCAGTTTCTCTTCAGAAACTAGATATGTGCTTAGTAGCTAAGTAGGGATAGTACTGAAATGAATTATAAATATAAGCAAGTATGTTGTTTAACCAAAAAATAATAATAAATAAATAATGTTAAAATTAACAGGAATAACTCATTTTTAATATGTCTTAAGAATGTCTAAAAGATTAATTTAATTATTTAATTTTTGTCTCTCTTCTTAATGTATCTAAGCTAATTGTTTAAGCATGCCATTCCATTTCTCTTCAGAAACTAGATATGTGCTTAGTAACTAAGTTGCGATAGCACTGAAAAGAATTATAAATATAAGCAAGTATATTATTCATCCAAATAAGAATAATAATAACAATAATAATTAACAAATAATGTTAAAATGAATAGGAATAACTTATTTTCAATATGCCTTAATAAGCTCTAAAGGATTGATTCAATTATTTAATTGTATCACTGTTTTTAACGCATCTAAGCTAATTGTTTAAAAATGCCATTATATTTCTCTTCAGAAACTAGATATGTGCTTAGTAGCTAAGTAGCGATAGTACTGAAATGAAACATAAAAGCAAGTATATTGTTCAATCAAATAATAAAATAATAATAACAATAATAATAATAATAATAATAATAATAATAATAATAATAATAATAACAATAATAATAATTAAATAATGTTAAAATTAACAGGAATAACTATTTTTAATAGCCTTAATAAGCTCTAAAAGACTGATTCAATTATTTAATTTTATCTCTCCTGGGTAGCGGGCAACGGGCGTACCTGTTACGGAGTTCCAATGTGGTTTTAAGAACCACTAAACCTCCACATCTTAAAGATAGGTAAAATATCTGCACTATTGAAGTTATTTGAATTAAAGAGTAAAAATAAAATAATAAAAAAAAAAAAAAAAAAAAAAAAGGAATTTAAGAAAACATCACCTGCTTGAGAACAATTAATGCAGGAGATCGAAAAAAGCAAAAACTATCAGTGCAATTAGGTTTATCTCTCTTCTTAATGTATCTAAACTAATTGTTTAAACATGCCATTCCATTTCTCTTCAGAAACTAGATATGTGCTTAGTAGCTAAGTAGCGATAGTACTGAAATGAATTATAAATATAAGCAAGTATATTGTTTAACCAAAAAATAATAATAAATAAATAATGTTAAAATTAACAGGAATAACTCATTTTTAATATACCTTAATAAGCTCTGACGGTCTGATTCAATTATTTAATTTTATTTCTCTGGGTACAACGGGCAACGGGCATACCGGTTACGGAGTTCCAATGTGGTTTTAAGAACCACCAAACCTCTACATCTTAAAGATAGTTAAAATATCTTTACTATTGAAGTTGCTTAAATTAAAAATAAAGAATAAAAATATTAAAGAAAATTTAAGAAAAAAAATAAGAAAAACATCTCCTGCTTGAGAACAATTAAAGCAAGAGATCTCGGTACAACTAGGTTTATCTCTTTTCTTAATGTATCTAAGCTAATTGTTTAAACATGCCATTCTATTTCTCTTCAGAAACCAGATATGTGCTTAATAGCTAAGTAGGTTTCGATTAACAGAAAGAACAAAGCTGCTTAGGAAATAAATACAATTTGAGGAACCAAAAAGGAGGATATACTCAGATCATTTCCTCCTAAAAGCGGTTTAGAGGTAAGATTTTCCTTGTCGTGATTTTCCGTCCGACTTCTTTTATTACAACGCTCTCGTTTTCATCCTACGGAAATTCTCACCTGGTCACTTTCACTTAGTTCCGCTCCGACTTATTTCTACTTCCGAACGGCAAACTATCACTAGACAGGCTATTCACTATGGAGGTACGTCCCAACACGTTGTTTTATTTTGCTCATTGTACTTATCTCTTCGTTTATCTCATCTTATTATTGTATGCTTATCTCATCAACTTATCTATAATTACTATACATTGTGATTTTAATTTTCTACAATACCCCTGCATATCGATATTTTGCTGTTAAATGTAAGTTTTAGTGAAATTTTAGCTTAGAATCATGATGTAGGGATTTATTTTATGTACATATAACTTTATTAAATAAAATTTTAAAGGAATTTATGTAATATTATTGAATAAAATTAAAAATATTATATTACTCTTATTTTTAAATATACACTTTCTATTTATTTACATATATATATATTTAAAGTGCATTTCATATAAAATCACTTTATTTTTAAAAATATCTCAATACGAGATTAATTATTCTTACTATTTAATTTAGATAGTAAGAATCAACCTTATTGTTCAAAACCTTCAGATATGTTAAAAATAAAAAATAGTTGTCAATTGATAGGGGTAAAAGCAACTTTTTAATCATATATTTTTTTCTTATAAAATTCATACTTTTAAAATACCCAAACTATTAAATGTAACTTAAAATATATATATATATTCAAAATACAAAAAATTATTATTATATCGGCAGAAAAAATGATTAATTTGATCTTTTTCTATTATTTAGATCTATACTTTTAAATTATTATCTTCTATAACAGAGGTGGCCAACCCGCGGCCCGCCTTGAATATTTTTGCAGCCCGTGAGATTTATCACACTTTTACAAAATATATTTATTTTATAATGGTCAAAGTAGTGAAAACAAATATATTTAAAAAAAAAAAAAAAAAAAAAAAACATTATATGTGCATACATATATTCAAAAATTAACTGCCGAAATTATGAGAAAAAAATTAACTTTGATTTTAAAATAATATTCTTGCGAATATATGACAGGTATTGCCTGTTTTATTTATAAGTTTGCAGAATAATTAAATTATAATTTGCGAACTTATGGTGCGCGCGCATCTTGGAACATCTAATATAGCAGGTCCTATTCACTTTAAGTGACATCAGTGATGCAGTGACCATCCCTAGATAAACACAGTTGATTGTTAATAGCAGAGCAAACCAGACTCTTACTTGAAGTTGTTAGCGCTTTTGGTTCAACTTATATCTGCGAATCGCTTTTTTTCTAAAATGAAATGGACCAAACACAAAACGCGCTCAGACATAACGGAAGCTAAACTGCAACACCAATTACGATATGCTAATACCCAAATTGAGATCGATTTGCAAAAGCTAAGTGAAAGAGTGGAGAAACAAATATCGCACTAGTAAAATAAATATTTTTTAATGATTCCATTTTTTTTTTTATTTCGTTTAAATTTATTTATTTTTTATATTTAATTTTTAGTAAGTATTCCTATTTCATATTTCTTTACAATGTGCGTTTAGTATCATTATTATTATATTATCTATGTTTACGTGTAAGAATAATAGTAAACACAAAATAATCTCATTATGCTTCAATTTTTCACTCCAAAAAATGTCTATAGTGGTTTTAAATCTAATATGGCGATATATAATTTTATATATGCGACCGCGGAGTTAGGATGCATTTCCAAAGTGGCCCGCAAGATCATTTGGGTTGCTCACCCCTGTTCTATAAGATAAAGAGAAAAAGTTGATATAATTTGTTCCGGTAATATGCCTACCTTTCTATGCTTTTAAGAAATTGTGTTGTTGTTTAATTAAAAAATAATAAAACAAAATATAAGATTTTTATGGTAAGAAAAGAAGTAATTTTAAGTAAGACGTTTCATGCATTCAGCTTACCAATATAAAATACATATTAACTTTATCAATTTTTTACTAATATAAATTAACTTTAAATACGAAGTTGTAAAAATATAGCAAATAATTCATGCGTCAATTATTCTAACTCTTTTTAACAATGGGAAACATAACCTTCTAAATAGATGGCAACAGAAGATTGATTTCAAGCATTAATACTCTGAATTTGTGATACAATTAATTACTTTATTTGCATCACTTGAATGGGACGACTCTATTACTAAGATAATATTCCTTGCACTGAATGATAATTGAGTGAACTGATAACTACTTTGTTATACGAGAAGAAAAGACTTCTACGAGAAATGCGATTTTTGAAGTTAACTTAATCATATTTCAAATAGTGCAAGTTAAGAGACTTTAGCTCTAACTACTTGAATTTTACTCAGATATTTCATAAATTCAGAGTACGTTAACTTATCAATTGATAAGTATTTATGTGTGCATTAACATAAAATAGAAGTTGAAGAAATGTAACAAATAATTTATGTGTTAATTATTCTAATCCTTTCAACGTTGGAAAACTAAATATTCAAGAGATTTCTAAATAGAGTGTGACAGGAAGATTGACCTCAAAGAGATATTAACTCTCACTGAATTTGCGATATACATAAATTGAAGAAATGTAGCAAATAATTTTATTTGAAAACATAATCATTTGATTTTATTTGAATCATTTGAATAGCGCGAAACTAGTACTGAGAGGGATTCCCTGTGAGGGAATTTCTCACGAAAAGCTGAATGCAATTTTGAAGTAAACTTTCAAATCAATCCAGTTTTGAATCAACCATTTCAAATACTGGAAGATAAGAGATTTTAGTTCAAATTTCACTTCTTTTATTCGTACATAAAGCCTCATAAATGGAAAATTCAGGAATTTGTATAATAATTGTTGCCTGATGGCCAATTGACTCAACGCTCTAGCCTTTGGTGCTTCAGGTTTCAATCTTGGCGGTGGCATGGACGTTTGTTAGTGGTTCGAATCTACGTTAAACTGTAGGTCCCGGTCTAATTAGCCTTAAGTGTGCACAAAATGACCGTAGACCTACAAACCAAACAAAACTGTTGCCCTGGTATACAATAATAACTCTGTAAATTTTTAATTAATTGTCAACTGTCTATCATATAAGAATTCAAAATAATTTTAAGATATTAACATAAATTGAAAGAATTGAAAACTGGTTATACATTGTATTGAAGTGTTCAATACGTTTGTCAATATTATGAAAACAAGCGTTGGAAGATCGCAGCAACTTTTATACGTCTGTTTGTTCTTTTGATATTCTGACTCAAGCGGTTGAAAAATTATTTTCAATCATTTTATAATGGACTAATGAGAGAAACAGACTTTTTATGGAAGAAGAAAACTTTTAATGAAATTTATTATTTAACATCTCGTGTGGACTTGACTTTGAGATTTATGCTCGCATTAGCTGCTTTATCACAATTTATCCAATTACTCTTAAGAAGAAATCAGAAAAAAAAAGAAATAAGAAAAGATAATACAAATAAAAACAGATCTTCAGATAATCAGTGGATCTTGTGTCGAATTTCATTTGAAAATGTTACGCGATGATAAAATGCTAGGGGGAGGGGGATGGTATCTTTTGCCAATAATTAACTAATAAAAAAACAAGTCTGTTAATATAAATTAAAAGAAGAACGCAAAGTATTTCGAGTACATAAAAATTAAATTACCCTAAATCTAGAAAAATAACAAGAACCGAAAATAGGAAACTATATGTTAGAACACCAACTGATGTTTCAAATTAACAGTTACCGTTGCGGCTATAAAACACTAAATATTCTTCTGATAATTAGTAATAATTGTAAAAACTTTAATAACAACGGATGATGGAGAGTAAAAAGCCATTTGTTTTAAAAACACGGTAATGTAAATTTAATCTGTAAAAAAATTCACAAATGGATTTGAACAGCCTTTCATTACACCATGAACGAGTGATATGGACCTGATGACCGGTTGACTAGTGGTGGGTTCCACAGGTTTCGGCTTCGAATCAAAGCGACGTCATGGATGTTTGTAGTGGCTCGGAATCCACTTTAAGCCGTTGTTCCCGGTCTAATATGACTGTTGAGCGTAGGGTTGACAACCCTACCCCGTAACAAGTCAGCATCACGGACAGGTGCTCCAACACAACAAAAGCTGCCCCCCCCCCTTTTTCCCTCCTTCCGTGAGACCACATGGCTTCTTGGAACCTTATCTAGATGTTGCTGTCTACTACGTGGGATAAGAAACAACACACGTGACATAACCATTGTAAAGGATACAATCAACGAACCACATTCTAGAAATAGCGGCAAAAGCTGCATTATCGCACCAACTCGTGGTCTAGTAGAAATGAGAGTGAAAGATCTGAGGTTCGAATTCATTGGCGGTGTATGCTGCAATCAATGGTTTAAAATAAGAGGAGATTCGATGCGGTATATATTAACCTATTAATGTACGTAAAAAAAAAAGCAATTAATAACAAGTTGCCCTCATAGCCTTCTCTTTGGATGAGCGTAAAACATAGTTGCTCAAAACTCAAATGAATCAGCTTCTCTCTTTGGTTCTTTAAACGTTTTATTTAAAATTACTCGCGCAGTAACATCGTAAATTAATCCCGTCAAAATTCAATGACAACCAGAGCGCGATAATTCGGAAGTTGTCGGTTTTAAGGTATGGAAACGAAGACAAAGCACTAATAATCATAGCTTTTTGCATTATAAGCTATTCTTGTCTTCTAGAGCTGGCCGTTTCTTTGATTTATGGGTTATCGAAATATATGTTATGATTCAAAAATTCAGCCGAAAATTCATCTGTTGTAGTTTGAATTCGAAAAACAAGCTCCATTATCCCTCCCTTACGTGCAAACCTTGGGTTGCCTTTCTGAAAATCGTAAATCCTTGGATATGTGATTAAAATTCAACATCAATCCGAGCGGTAGTTCTGTCCCCTTCCGAAGTTGGCAAATGAAACTCATGCGTTTCGATTTCCATCGAAGCTACATAAAACCGGTTTGGTGTGTGGGTTTAAACTTTCACGCGCTACTGTGGACGCGATTTGGAAGAGAAAGTTGAAGTGACTCTCATTGACAGTCAGGCTGGTGATAATTTTTCCTCCCATGCCACACGATAATGTGGGACAGTTGCCTCTGAAAGTCGATAATCGTACATCATATTCTCATCCTTTGGTGGACTGATCGTGGCATACTTAAGCACAACATGAAATTAAACATGACTGAGCATATAAAAACGTCACGTTCACGCATTATCACGTTCTCTTACAGACAGTAGCGTATATAAGCAGCTGAAATCTCTTTCTTATGAGTAAAAACAGCTAGCTTATAACTATTTAATTTATCAAAAAGTAAATTTAAGGCCTTGTTGAAATTTTGATATATGTTGGTACAGAATTACGCAGAGATATTGATTCTTTTCAGACATTCCTATTTAAGAATAATTTATTTGATTTAAAAATTATATAGTTAAAAAAACTTTTCGAAACTTAACCCTTTTCTGATATTATAGTATATTAAAAAATTTTTTTTTCTTAAAGTGAGGAAATTCATTATATTAAACTTTGAAATTTCAATTTCTTTTCTCGAAAGAGAAATAAAATAATTTGTTACATTTCTGTATAAATTGGTTATGTACAAGTAGTGAAATTAACATTTTATGTCTAATATTCTAAATTAGAAGTGCAAAGGGGGGGAAACCCTGCCTTTCATATATTGCCAATAGAAAATAAATCGAATAAAATATAGAAGCTTTTATAAATTTAATTCAACAGTGATAAAGTGTTAGGGAGAGGGTGAGTGCGACAATATTTTTCTTAAACTTCTACCTTCGCATCTTTTCTTAAGAATATTGATTTTTTTATGGTGATATTCAGTCATGAAAGACTGTCCTAATAAATATTAACATTCTTGGCACAAAACAATTTAGCAAACAGTTAAGTGGAATTAAAGAATCAAATTTACTTTGGATTTAGTGATATAACTTTCCTGGATTTTTTAAACAGAAGTATAGAATTTAGTAATTTTTAAGCTTAAGGAAAATCTTGTTGCATTTCATATATTTTTCAATAACATCAAGCATCTTTAAAAAATTAGATAGTATTTTAGTCTTAATTTAGACTGTAAAGAAAATTTGACAGAAAAATTAAGTTAAAAAACTTATAAAAATAAAAGACAGCAATATATATATTCCTTCTCCGTTGCTTAAGACTAGTTAGAGGAAACATGATACGATTTATCTGAACAGAAAATTGTATACATGAAATCATATTAAATAAAAATACAATTAAATATTAAATTATTTTATTAATGACTTTTTGTATATATATTGCTACATAAATTAGTAATGTTTAACTTTTGAACTTTTTAATTACATATTTTTATTATTGAATTTTGTATAACGTCTTGCATTAAAAATAGTAAAACATAATTTTTAAAAACACCACGATTATATAGTGGTTGTTGCTTTGCGAATACAATGTGCTTTTGCCTAAACTGTCGGGATATACAGTAATTTCTTGTTAAAAATTGTGTAAAATTATGATAAAATATTTTAAACTAGTTATTTATATATTTAAATGACCTGTGGCAATCTATTTATTTTATTGGACTAAATTTCTCAATTACCATTCCTTGATAGCTTCTGTATATACTAAGAATTAGAATGCTAAAAATAACGAAATAAAATATTATTCCGATTAATATTTATATTAATATTAATCTAGATAAAAACATTAACATTTAAGCAAGGTTTTAAACGAGATACAAATTTATTTATACCAACAGCTCAGAATTCTGAAGCAAATGAATTTCTGGAAGCCAAGTTTTGCACTTGTTTCGATATTGAACATTTTCCTTTAAAAAAAAAAAAAAAAAAAAAAAAAAAAAAATGCTTAAATCAGAGGTGGTCAGCCTATTCGTCAATTACTACCAGAAATTTTTATTTCTTTTCATAATAACAATTAAAGTAATTTATATTATGGTAAATAAAAAAATAATTGTTAAGGGAGAAGAACTATGCTTTGCCCAACTGGTCAAATTTAACTATGGTTTTAGACATCTGCCATGTGCAGTGAATTGTTTTAGTATGTCGTCGTGATTGATACTATTCATTGAGTGTCAGTGCGAGAAGAACTTCTAACTTTCCTAGAGGATTTCCCTTATAAATTTCTCTAGAAAGCTGTGATAGATTAATCTAGCAATATACGACCTATAACATTTTTCAAATACAATTTCGGTTCCGGAAAGTATATGGGCACTTTAATTTTCTTTACACACAGCACTAAATTTGAGGATTCAATAGCATGACTCACTCCATATGTTCTCCAAAAATTTGTAGAAAGACAAATTCACTCTCTTTACCTTGTTATTTAGAACTAGTAGATAAAGAATGACTCTACGTACGAAAATAAAGCTTAACGTAAAGTAAATATATTTACAAATAAATTCTAATATAATGTAAAATTTTATTACTTCTTTATTATTTATGGTTAACAAGCAACTTTAATCTAATTCAATTCATTCTTTTCCAGGATTTACAGAAATGCTTTAACTGAAGATGATTAGCTATGATAGGCATCCAATGATGAATTCAAGTATGACCTATCCTGCATCTTGCAAAAATTGCAGTGGAGTGCAAGATATAACATTTGAAAACGACCATCGCACGTAGCTATTACTATAGATACAGACAGTCATGAAATTGAAGATTTTGATCATATTGATGAGCTTATTATGTACTTTGTAAGTTTTCTGAGGCGACTTAGAAAAACTTACATTTCTTCCAAGAAAAAAAACACCATGAAAATGAACTATAAAGACATAGCATATGTTACACCATGAAAATTATATGTTACACCATGAAAATGAACTATAAAGACATAGCATACGAATATTGCTACCTTAAATCAGTGCTAAATTCAATGCAATATTTCATTCAAATTTGAAGATGTGGAGTTCTTTTATGTATGTATTATATGCTAACATTAAAAGAATGAAAGAGTAAAAAAAAAAAAAAAAAATTATCACGATTAATCCTTTCAATGCACACTTTTCGAAACTGGTATGAAAAATATGGATTGCGATTGCTGACAAAGGAACAATTGCGATATTGGTGCGATAATGGAATATTTTTTGGGGAATTGGGTAATAACAAAATATTATTTTCTGGAATAAAGAAAAACTAGGGAGCACTGCTAAATTAAATTTTACTAATGGAAAATTTCAAATATTTCAGAATATTGATTTGAGAGATCTAATATTTGGTTAACAACATACTTGAACATTTAACTTATTTTATTATGTGAATAATTATTCTGTTTGTACAACTGAAAATAAAGTTATGCATCATCATTTAATTGATTTGTATTAAAATGTGGTAAACAAAGTTTTATTTTTTGTTTATATATTATAATTTCAAAAACAATTTTTTATGAGTATTTCTAATTTCAGTATATTCAAAGTTAAATAAGCTTGAAATTCACATTTCATTCTTGAGTTCCATTACAAATTTGTCCTCATATAAAAATTAGAAAGAGAATGCATCAAAAAAAAATAACATACAATAGTAATTCAATAAACCGCAAAGTAATTTAAAAACATGATTTTTAACTTTGTTTGTATAAACTTGTTGAAATTTTTTTTGATTGACGTGGTAAGCACTTTAAGCTATTTTCTTTATTATTTTTGTACATGGAGTAGAAAAAGTAATTTGAACCAGTACTTATTTATTAAAGCTGATACAAATGATATCAAAAAATGAAACAGACCCAGAGATGCAAGCTACTAAAGTATGTTTAATTAGCAAAGAGGATGGTTAAAAAAAAATCTGAGAAATTTTTAATACTAGATCATATCAAATAATAATTATGACAGTACTCTGCTTTAAAAAAATTTATTCAAACCAAGGATCTTATTTAGTTTGTTGATCATAATCTTAATTTGTTTGAAATTCAATTTTTCATTATATCTTACAAAATATTAGTTTAGTTTCCGGGTACAAAAATAAAGCAACTTAAGAATAAAAGTAAAAATAAAAAAAAAAAAACTTCAACTTGCCTCAATAGACAGCAATTAAAGATAAAATATAAAATCTATACTTTACAGATTTATTCTGCATACAGTTTTTGTCATATATTTGTAAATTACAAATTATAGATTTTACTACACTGGACTCTAGAAGACAGAAAAACTTTTTTAATATTGACTCTGTTCTATGAATTTTTATTTTTGATATCATCACTGAAAAGATTTACACACCTGAAAACAAGTTTGATTTGAGTACTACTTACCTACTTTACGCAACTCATCTCCAGATTGCAAGACATTCATAATATCTTATGAATACTTTTTTTATTTTACGTTCACATTTCTTTGTTGTTTTCTAATTCTTGTTTATTAAGCATTATGTTTCATAAATATAAATAGATTTATAGATGGCAAATAGAGTTGAACTTGATATATGACCACAGAAAATACTTAGGGCTGATCACATATTTCATTGCTAGAATGCATATCTTGAGGCTAAAATGTGATATTATAAAGTTTGCATTACAAAAAATTCCTAAATCAAGGAGCGACTGCCAAATGAAAGTTTCCTTTAGACAATAGTAAAATTAATGTAGCATAAAATTTGACATATATAAATAGATATTGAAATATGATGTATAACCTGTAATTAAGAACCAAAACATCATATTCAAGTTATCTATAAACATGGTGTGTCTCCCACTTCAAATGAGGCTTAAATGAATAAAAAGGATCAAATGGCATATTCCATAAGATAAAACTTAAATTACACTAAATCAACAAGCGTAAAAAATAATATAGAATAATGAAATACATACTGAAAATCTGAAATTTTTTTTTTTTTGATGAGCAAAGTTCTTTAATTATAATGAATTTCAAAAGTAAAATGAATTAGAAGTCTAATTTTTTTTTATAACAGCAAAATTCTTAATGTAACACTTCCTTTCAGCTTTGATTGCTACAAATGCTTTCAAAAAGACATTAGAAATGCCATATTTGGTTTTTAATGACAGCATTTTACATAATTTAATAAACTAATAACTTCTGGAAAACAGAAACCTACATTATTGACTACACTATGGAAGGATTAAAAAAAGACTCATTAAAAAAAGACTAATCAATAAAAGCATCAAATGCCGAAGAACAAAATAATTGTACAAAATTTAGATTTTTCGCCTTTAAATTTCTCATCATGATGATCATTATTAATAAATAAAAACCTCACATATTCATATATATGACAGTCAAATAGCAATAAATTTAATTAGGTAATGCTTTAATAAGATTAAATTTAATAGTGAATGAACATCAATTGCAGCTACTTTCCAAAAATAATCTATAATATTAGTTTACATTTAATGTTTTACAGATAATTTGCATGCAAATATATAAGAAAACAGCAAATACAAACTTAGTTAAGAACACATATGAAAAGTCTATATTTGTTTTCATTTATTACCTTTTTTTAAATGTGGAGGTTTTTGTTGATTAGACTATATTAAGTGTTGAAAATTTCTTAACAAACAGTTGAAAATGTATCAGTAGGAGCATTCAATTTTTATAAAATAAACACACTAAGGAAAAAAATTATCAAATTTTTTAATGTTTAGATAATTCCTGATTACATTTTATTAAAATAAAATTCCAAAAAAGAAAAAGAAGTATTCAAAAATATTTTCAAATAGTTGACATATTATTCACATAACAACAGAAGAAATTTATAAATTTTTTGAACTTTACCTTTTGGTCTAAAGGAAAAGATGAACATAAATTAATCATAATTATTTAATTAACTTATGTATTTGAAATACAATAATGAAAAAAATGCTTTAAGAATTGTCAGATTGTTTTATAATGTTAAAAAAATTAAAAGAACAAAAATAACTAAATAAGAATAAAATGGAATGATAATGTAATGAATTCAATATATACAATAATAAAATAGTAATTTTAGTCAAAGTGTCCATAACAAAATATTTTTTTTCAATTTTAATCCATATTGATACAAAAATGAATAATATTTTTGAATAATAATTCTTATACCTCTGAACAAAAATTTTTATCATAAATTAAAAACATAAAATAATAATTCATTTCTAAAAATTAAAACAGTCTAATTTGTATCAAATAATATAAATTAAAAATGTTACAATAAATGGGGGAAAATTTTGCATTTATTTGAAATATGTAATTCGCAAAATTTAAGAATAAAATGTAATTAATTCAGTTAAAATTTCAAATAAAAAATTTCACTTGAAAAATTAATATTGGCAATTTTTTTTTTGTTTGTTTCACAAACCTTACATAAATATGAATCTAATAATAACTAGTAGTATCTAAGAAAATTACTAATACTTTTTACAAATAATCTGGAAAATATAAATACATAAATAATCTAAATATAGATATACATATATAAACTAGATACAGTTATACATACATATATATCACATAAAAGGGTAAAAAGAAATGCAAAAAAAATATATACTTGCATAATCCTAAAAAAAAAACCAAAAAAGTAAACAGGAAATATTTCACTGAATAATTCTTGAATGAACATACAAATATACACATAAGCTATTCAATGAAATTCTATAGTGAAAAATAATAAAATTCATTAATATCTATGAATTTAACTAATTTTGAAACCACTATCATCAATTTCTTTGACAGAATTAGAAATGGAATTATAACAATTTTTTAAAAATTATTATTAATAAATACAGTAATTTTCTATATAAAAATTAAAGTTTGACGTGACATAAAATTTGAATTGTTAAAAAGATTTCATATACTGTATCAATTAAAAAACATCATATCACATTAAAAATATTTTATAAGAAAAACATAACAATTAAAGATAAAAGTAATCACTAAAAATACAATTCATTTTAAAACATTATACTACACATCTGAAAATGAAAGCGTTTTTGAATGGAAAAAGGGTTTTGATAAGTACACAAATTACAACACATCAAAACAAGTATACAGTAATATTACACTTAAAACATTATAAGGTATATTTCTGTAAAAGTTTCTTTAGATTTCTTTAAGATTAATTTCCAGCTGAAATTGAAAAAAATTACTAATTAAATAGAGTCAAAATAAACAATAAAAATTTAAATGTTCATACATTTGGTGTTTTTCATATAATATGAAGTTAACATATAAATATAGTTTCAAAGATTTGAAACACTTCATAATTATTTTAATATCAAAGAAGATATATTATTTTATTATGAAAATAAAATAAAAAAAATTATTACCATAAACTAAATTTTATATAACTAGCGACAAAACAGAAACTAATAAAGTTTTGCATACTAAAAATACATATTTACATTATCAAAATCAAAACTTACTATAGTATAGTAAAGTTTCATTGTATTGAAAATTATTTTCTATCATTATTCATACACACATTTTTTTTTTCTATTTTATTTGTGTAATAGAAAAAAAAAAAAAAAACTTGAACAATTTCCCAAAACATAAATCTGTTTTTAACTAACTACAGAAAATATTATTACAAACAAATTGTGTTTGTGCTTTTTTAGTCAATTTCTGTAATATGAAATGAATACATGCATGATGATGAAAATTGTAAGTTAAAATAGCTTGTTTATGAAACAGAAATACTAAGTTAAATGGGAAGCAAAAATTTACCCTTTTTTTTTTAAATTCCAAAATCAAATAAAAAAATATAATATCATTATCAATTTAATATTTAAGTAATAAATGTAGACTGGATGCATAAATAAATTCATTATTATTGCTTTGATTATTAAATTAATGAGAAACACTTAATACATGAATTAGAATTTTTAAAATCATCATAAGTAAACAGGAGTTACATAATATTACTTACATTAAGGTTAAATCACAGAATTTAATTTATTTAAGTTATTAAATTAAAATTAAAATTCATATGCTGCAATTTATATTTTCTAATAATATAAAAAAAAAAACTCCTTAGCTTAACTTTTACTTAAACTGTTTGAAAAATAATTATTAAACACTTCATACTTTCAGGTTTATCTAGGCTTGTATCTGTACTTTGATCAACAAAAATTGTAGTATTTGGATCTTCAGGGGTGAAATAATCTGATTCATCTCCACCAGGTGAAGTATCTGAAGCATGAAAAATAATAATTATTGATGAAATAGTTAAATAGTTTTTAGGATATAAAAAAGTTTTAATATATTGTATGTATTTAAAAAAATTATAATTTAACACAAACATACATATTCAGAGATTTTAGTTTATTGAAATCAAACAATTAACCAGTCAATAAAATTAGAATGATTACAATGTAACTATTTAATCTTAATTTTGACTTTATAATTACCCTTTTATATGAATTTAAACATTTTTTTTTTTTTCCTTTTGTAAACATTACATAGTAACATTAGGCATTTCAATAAGACTAGATTAGCAGTATCATTTGCAGTAAATGTACCATCAAAAATAATATAATTATAAATTTAAAGTAAGTTAAATTATTTACATTTTCCATATAATTCCATGAATTTGTTTGGAAGAAAAACATCATTTTAGAGCACAACAAATTTATTTTTCATAATAGAAGCTTAATTTTCTTTATAGTTAGTAAATGAAATCTTAAAAATTTACCATGAAAATATGCTGAGAAAAAGTTTTAAATGTTGCATATACAGTGTGTCTTAAAAAGAATTTTTAATTTTTTAAATGAAAAGAAATGGTTATATATAAAAAAGATTGCATGTTTAACAAATATTTAAACCTGAACTTAGCATGGGAAATGACACCCAAATAAAATTTAATTATTTTTTTCTGAAAAAGAGCAAAGTTTCAAGATATTAAAAATAAGAAATAATCAATACATCACTAGAAGGTAAAAGTTTATTAACTTTTAAATATTTTGCATTCGATTTTATAGACAATGACTGCTCTTAAGTTATTTTAAACATTCTCAAAATTTGTAAAGTGAAAGAATTGTTACTTCTCTTTTTAAATGAATTTAAACTTACTTTTAATTAATAGTTTACTTTTAAGAAGTTTCATTTTGAGTTAATTTTAATATTTAGTTTAATTTTTAATATTTAGAGACAAGAGTGTGAGACAAGAGGCAGAGAACAAAAATAATCACTGCCAGAAACAAAGATTTAGTACAACATAAGAAATCATTTTAAGGCAGTTAGAGGTCATTTGTATTATTGAATCATAAGAATATTAATCAGAGTTTAAAAGATCTATAATTTGAAAGCCAACATATTTACAAAGGATTTTTATTGTAGATAAAAATAAGAAATATTAAATAGAATAGAAGAAATATAAAATATTACTCATGATACATATCATGAGTTATATTTTGAATGACAGTAAAATTCAGAATCACAAGTATAGTTGTTCTACAGAGAATTAATAATTAGGCCTTACAATTCTATAGATTGTTGGTTATTTAAAAGGCTGAGAAACACAACGATAAAGATTTCGTACTGCCAAAAAAAAAACCATTTAAAACAAAGTAGAATTTACATTTTTTTTTTTATCAGATTCGATTCAAAAAGTCGAGCTACAGTGTGCCACAACCAACTAATAACTAGATTCAACCCTTACACTAATTAAGACTTTTCCTATGGAAGCGTTGTTGTTGTTACTTATGCCACTTGGTATATATCTAATCTAGACCAAGCCCACGAACCCATATGGACTCATGGCTGAAGGGAAAGAAAGCAGCTTCGGTTGTGATGGAGCACCCGTAGGTAGAAGTCTGACTATGGCTCCGTGACGCTCTTACAGTCATAGGAGACCTGGACCTACGACTTAAAGTGGATTCCGAACCACTACAAACATCCATGGCAACGCCGGGACTCGAACCCGAAACCTGTGGGACCGAGCATTAGAGAGCTAGCCACTCGACCATTCAGGCCCATGGAAGCATTATTTTTAAATTAATATTGATTATTCAATAAATTTTAATGAAACTATTGCTAAGTCAATATACAGACATTTGATTCAATTTTCATCCATATTTCTAAGTAACTACTCATAATTTAAGGGAAGTAGCCTAAAAAATTTCACTTTATTTATCATGATGAAAAAAACAGATTTAAGTGCAAAGATGTTTTCAAAAAGTTAAAATTTTATTATAAGATGGTGTTGCATTCACCATGCATTTTCTTTAACATACTATAGCTTAATTGTCTAGCCTCTTTTCCATTCATCTATTGAAAAATACTTAGCACCCCAATAAATTGAGGCATTCTTTAAGCACTAATATGTATTAAAGATTATAAGAAAAAGATAATTATGGAAATACTAGAATTCCACTCTCATTGGATTGCAAATAATGGAGACAAAATGCATCTTTAAACTAAATTTGAAAAGGCAAACAAAAGCTATTGCAGCAAAGAAAGCTATTATAAATTTGCAAACTTTTGTAATGATTTCACAATATTCTATTTACTTCACTCTTAAATAATCCCACACAAAAAATATTTTATTTATTTATTTAATTTATATTATATGCAAGCTGTATTGAATGCCAAAAACAATCTAGAATCAATCAATTAAGGAAAAAAAGTTAGATATTTGAAAAATATTGCAAAAAGTAAATATTCATAAAAGATAGGTGGGGAAAAAACATTTTTATAAATTTGGGTTTTAATTGCTAAGGAAACAAATACACTACTATGACGAAAATTTATAAAAAGTAGCAAAACTTCAAACATTTGAAGAGTTATTCATAAAAGTTGGTAGATATGCAATTAAATGTAATCTCAGAATTCCATCTGAGAAAGATACATCTTGACTATGTTCAGACTATAATATAATTAGTTGTATTTTAGTGTAATGCATATCCATTGCATTAAAGAACACATTACTTTAACAATAATGTGTTTGTATCTTGTTCACAAAAAATTTATTTTTCCTATTTCAATAATAAAAAATCAAACAAGTCAAAAATTAGTTCATGATCAATATCTCTCTATACATAAATGGCATTATATGACATATATAGAGAGATATACACCTTTAAATAGTTTTTTTTCAAAACCTTTGCATATATTCTTAACACTGTCAATTATGCATTAATTTTTTTTTCTCCTCTTATTAGTAGTTGTTTCTAAAATAATTATCTATAAAGTTCAAGAGCCCCTTCTGGGACACTGTGAAAACAAAGAAATAAATCAAGGCATATTTCCAATTACTAATCAAGGTTGCCAATCTTTAACCAATGAGAACAAGTTTCTAACAGTTCAAGAATAATTTACATAATTTACTACCATATATAACCCGGCATTACTTGGTTTCAGAAATTAAAATGTAATTAAGAAATTAAACTCTTTATATCAAAGAAATAAGCCGATAAACATCATCAATAATAAACTGCCAGCAAATTTATATATGGAATTCTACTATAAGAACCATATTAAAAATAATTTTAATTGTAAATCTAAAACATTTAATAAGAAATAAAGCAAATATAATATCTGTGAGAAAAATAAAAACAGAAACAAAATATCAAAATCATGTTAGATGCAAAAGGAGCTGCAATTTTATTCTCCATTTGTAATTCTTTAACAAACAATTGTCAGTGGCATTTGGTGGCAATAAAAATATGATTTTTATTTAATTAAAAAACACAAATAAGATTTTTTTGTAATTTTTACTCAGCTAATAAAATAGCAGAAATCCATTTGATTTCTTTGAATTTATAAGTGCTATCGTTTTTTTTTAAAGTATTATAACAATATAATACATAGTTATAAATACATTTAAATTAGTTTTATTTAATTAAAAAGAAATAATTAAAAAAAAATCATATTTTTTTATTAGATCGTTTTTAAAAGAACAGAAAAGATATTAAAATATGATATAACAATTTAACTTGAAACCTATTTATAAAAACAAATAATTATTTCTCACAAATAAGTGAATAGTTAAAAAAATCGTTTGTTTTCATTTGTTTAGTTATAATGTAGTTTCCTAATGTTTAATTTTATTTCATGGTAAATTTGATTTTTAAACATATTATTAAAATCAGAACATTTCTGAAGAATTTTTTAAAGTGCAATTTAACATTTGATGAGTACAATTTTTATTTAATTAGACAAAACACTAATTAGAATTCTTTTGTAATTTTTTGCTATGCATCAGATTTAAAAAAAAAAAAAATCATACCAAAAAAAATTGCATTTCAAAGTTATTATTACAATTTTTAAGATAGAATACTGTATGTACATACACACATATCATATATATATATATATATATTAACATAGCAATTTGTAATGGAATATTACAGTGGTAATAAAATGGGTAGATAATAATTTAGTTGTAAATTTTGGCTTTGTTTCATTTTTGCAAGTTGCACGACAATCAAACACATATTTTTTTTTTTTTTTAATGTATGAAATTTTCTTAGTATGTTACAGACCAATATATGATTTCTAAATTTCTAATTACATATAATTTTGAATAATTTTAATGATTACTAAGGCATTACAATTTCAAAAACATTTTGTAAAGCAATAAATACATACCTTTACTAGATTTTTCACACAAATGCAACGAATGTGGGGTAGACAATGATATTTGATTATTTCTGCTACATGGTCTGTTTATTTTTGGTAAAGATATAGCTTCCAAATTTTCTTCAACATAGATATTGCTATCAAGAAGTGATCTTGTCTCAGCTATTTCAGCATCCTTTTCCTACAACAGTGAAGAAAACATAAAATTAATTCATAACAATACTAAGTTTATATTTAATACATGAGATTAAGTATACTACTGTGCCCAAAAAGTAAAACCAATTTTCAATTTAAATTTCCCGGGCATATGGAATTTCAATGTTTTTTCTTTTTTAGGTTACTGGCACTGTCCTTGACATCTGTGTGAATTTTGACGTCAAAATATTCATTAGTGTTTGAGTTACGCTTGGTTTTGTGAGACGCTAAAACTGATTCCGGCGAATTTTGAAATGTCTGAATTAATTGAACATCTAACTGAACTAAAAACATCGTCGCGTTGAAATGTGTGAAACAATGCTTTCTGACTATCAGGACAAGTTGAAATGCATCATAACTAGAGATGAGACTTGGATTTATGCTTACGACCCGGAAACAACCGATCAATCGAGCGAATATCGTGACAAAGGTGAAGCAAGACCGAAAAGAGCACGCCAAAGTCGCTCAAAAATCAAGGTCATGTTGACTGTTTTCTTCGATTACCGTGGTGTGGTGCGTTATGAATTTCTTCCGCCGGGCCAAACTGTCAACAAGGAATATTATTTGAATGTTATACTTCGTTTGCGTGAAGCTATTCGCAAAAAGAGGCCACATTTATGGAAAGACAACTCTTGGTTTTGTATCACGATAATGTGCGAGCTCACACTGTATTGATTCTTCGTGACTTTTTCACCAAAAATGAAACCAATATCATTCCACAACCACCGTATTCACCTGATTTAGCACCGTTTCGAGTTCTGCCTATTCCCTAAACTCAAAAGACCAAAACGAGCACGCCAACGAACAAACGAACAACGAGCAAACGAACCGAAAAGAGCACGCCAAAGTCGCTCAAAAATCAAGGTCATGTTGACTATTTTCTTCGATTACCGTGGTGTGGTGCATTATGAATTTCTTTCGCCGGGCCAAACTGTCAACAAGGAATATTATTTGAATGTTATACTTCGTTTGAGTGAAGCTATTCGAAAAAAAAGAGGCGACATTTATGGAAAGACAACTCTTGGTTTTTGTATCACGATAATGTGCGAGCTGACACTGTATTGATTCTTCGTGACTTTTTCACCAAAAATGAAACCGATATCATTCCACAACCACCGTATTCACCTGATTTAGCATCGTCCGAGTTCTGCCTATTCCCTAAACTCAAAAGACCACTCCGGGGACACCGTTTTGAGTTGATTGAAGATATTCAACGTGAATCGGCGCGTGCTTTGTAGGCCATCCGGGCCAATGACTTCTTAGCATGCATTGAGGATTGAAAAAGTGCGTTGTGTCTGGAGAGAATTACTTTGAAGGCAATGAAATAAATTTGGAAGAATAAATAAAAAGTTTTTGAAAAAAAAAAAATTCTTACTTTTTGGGGACAGTAGTATGCCAAGACAGTGAATTTCTTCTGGGAGAAGTGTGGAATTTTAGAATGAAAATGTAATAATTCAGAAGTCAGTCAGAAAGAAAATGTAAAAGAAGTTACAAGAGTAGAATACTAACTTTAATTGCTTGAAAAAATAATTAACCACACAGTATAAAAGCCCTATTATATAGTTTATTTATGATCTAAATCAATATTTAAATTGAGCATATTGAATGAAAAAACACCTGATAGATTGCCTCTAATTTTAATGTCACGATTTATAATTATATGAGTTCAAGATGCACTATTTTATTTAAAAACTATCCTGTTTTTATTAAATTTATTTTAAAGATTACCCTATTTGACATAATATAATATTCAGAATCATTACATACATGCACTTAGTCATGGAATTATTAAGACTTAAAAATTCTTATTTTTCAATAACTACTCAATATACTTCAAATCTAACTATTAGTTTATATAGAGCAGATATCTGACAAGCTGCACGCCATTATTTTCTCATTTACCACAAACGACTCAGCAAGAAAACCCATTAAGTTGCATATGCATTTACAATCTGAGCAAATTGTTTTTAAGATTCAATCTGCTTGATTTAATTTTAGATAGATAATATACCAAGTTTATTTTAATAATATTTAATCAATTTTTCTAAAATTCTTACTTACAGCTACATGTGCACTTAAATACACAAGTCAAAAGTAGATACCTTTGATGAAATAATGTATGATTGTGACGAAGTTTAATACATAAAATTGGAACAGCTGCACTTCAAATTTACTTTCAGTCACATACAGAGAGGCAGGTAAAATAACATATTTTGCACATGCATACACACATTTGTATATAGCAACTTAAAATGTAGATAACAATGTCAATAAAATCAGTCAAAATGATGAAATATTAATTTCCAATCTAAAAGTTAAATTAAGCACTTAAGATTTAGATTCTATTATTTCAAAAACTATATCGGAGTTGTTCCTTATGAAATGTACTTTTGAGTACACAATTTTTAAAAGATCATAAACATAAATTGTTTCAACTATCTAATCGAAATATGATCCTTTTACATCAATACACTTCTGCCGCGTATTGTAAAGCATTTTTATCCCAATTTCAAAAGCCTCTTTGATTGATAGTCAATAAATTCAGAAAAGACTGTTTTGACGTGATTAACATAACATTAACATTTGGTAAAAAACGATTCCAAATTTTTAAAAAATTTGGTAATCAGTAGAAAATTCTCCTAAACATGGTGGATGAAGCAGAGCCTTAAATTTCAACTTGTTCAGATTTTGGAGAACGACTTGAGAAACTTGAGGTCTTGTGTTATCATGGAGAAAAATAATACCTTTTTGATTCGCCAACAAATGGTTTAGATGACAATAATTTCTGATGAAAAATATCAACTGTTGACAGTAATACTGTGCATTGATTATTTGATCAATTTCTAGAAAGTTGTAATGGATAATGGATAAATCCTCTTTAATTCTACCAAACCGTCACCATTGTCTTTTTGGGTGTAAGTTTGGCTTGGGTGCACATTAAAGCTTTTCATCTACATCTTGCCAATGTGCTGAATGTTTATGATTATTAAACATTACCTACTTTTCCTCATAAGTAATGGATATAGCCGAAAAGGAATACTTTTTTTTACTGAACACTGTGCAAATCTGCAAACATTGCAATTTCTGTCAATCAGTCAACTCATGTGAAACCCATTTGTCAAACATTCACCTTTTCAAGGGCTGCAAGATATCTCGAAACTGTTGATATACCTACTTCAAAATGAACATCAGGTTTTCTAATAGTTATAGTAAGGTTAGCTTCAACTTTTAGACATCATTACAGACGGCGCATTCAGGTCTTCCACTGGGTTATTTTCTAAGCTCACATCTCCTGATTTGAACTTCTGAAACCCTCATCTCATTGTGGATACATTAGCTGTATCATTCTAAAATGCAGTATTAATCTTTCACAGTATTTGGGTACAGAATATCGAAATTCATTTTAATGCAGAAAAATTATCCATATTTTGTGGAATTCCATGTTTCCATTTGTATAAGATTTTCTACAAAATTCTCAATAAATTTGAAAAATATAGACAGAGCAGAGTTTAAGCATTAAAATGATATATAACACTCTTATTTAACTTCATATATGTGTATTACTCTACCAGTATTAACCAAATAATTAATAGGTAGTGTAGCATATATAACAACTTAGTCAACAACTTTGACCTGCATATGACAGAAATATGGAATATTACTACCAGAGATTTGTATGTTGATGTAATCTTTGAAAATGAAATATGCTTCACATTGGTTCAACCTTTGATGAATTTTAACATGACAAATTATAATGGTTATATATTATGAATTCCATTTGTAAGCATTGAATTAGAATTTCTGTCAAAATGTTCTCTAAATGGTTTGAAGCGTATTCAATGTAGAAATTAACAACCATAGAAGGTTTTTTCAATACATGAAAGATAATTTGAATATGAGTGCTAAATCTATTGGTCTCACTACTTCAGAAATTTATTCATACATCTGATTTCTTTTCATAAAGCTTATTGCAGTTTCTGCTGTACTATATGTATCTTATTTTTCACACCATAGCACTATAATTATTAAAGTTGTTAACCAACTGATGAACAAAACAACATCTTTACTGTAACTAGCATCATTTATTTATCTAACCACCTCAAATCTTTTTAAGACATGTTCATACATTTAACACTAATAACTTTAAATGAATTATCTATTGTGATAATAAACAATTTTAGTTACTTTTTATAATTTAAATAAAACAAAGCATTTATTTTTCCTTTTTTGAGACAAGATTTGGGGATACGAATGAAAATAATAAAATCAAAATTTATAAACTAGGACAATATTTTTACCTATTGCCTTAGATAAAGCAATACCTCAAAAACCTACTTACCCCTTTACGCTTGTTTCCAACTTCATTTACTAAGTTCATAGAGCTAGCAAGCAATCTAATTTTCTCTGGAGCTGAAGATGTTCTAAAGCTTTTTATGCCTTCTACCTTCCCCTCTTGTTAAAGAAAGGGATTCTGGTTTCAGATCCATTTTTTCGGATGACATTATGGAGGCTAGAACTTCAGGAAGCGATGAACCTTCTATATTTACTTGTAAATTTCCAGAGGATAAGCCTTCTTTCTCCAGATTAATATCGCCCTTCAATCTCAAAGATGTATTACTTGAGTGATGCCTAGTAAAGGAAATATTGAAAATGTTCCAACAATTGAAAAACTAGAATAGCATATTAATTTGTACATTAAATACAAATCGTGACATATTAATAGAAATAAAAAAAATACCTATCATGATGTTGCTGCTGTTGTTTTGATTGAATATCAGGACTGTTTGTAAATGGAGGAATATCAGCAGGAACTTTGAAAAGAATTATATATTTAAAAAAGCAGAAAGTTAACCATCACTGAACACAGCATTACAATACAATTTTTTATATAATTGGACACTAGAATAAAATTTGTCTATTCAACATGATAATCTGTGTTTTAATGACGCTACCATATTTTAACCAACCAACAATTGACTTAATGATTACTTCTGGGAAAAAAATTTGATTATAAAATTATATATGTCAGGGTATGAATAGAAACTTGTTAAATAAATAAACTTGTTATTCAAGAAAAATATACATATGTTATAATATTCGTTATTACACAGAATAATAAAATCAGTATGCAGAAGATAAATTAAATACATAAAAAATATCTATAAATTTTGAGGCCAACTGGAAATCTTGTAAATTGCAAACAAAGAGATATGAAATCCTAAAAATTTATTCCCTATTTTCAAACATTAAAATTTGTTAAATAAAATTTCAATCAGCCTAAAGCATTCTTTTGAAATATTTTACAAAACAATTTTATTTATATATTTATTAATTATATTAACAATTATATTTTTTCAAAGTATTTATTTTTCAATGTATTGTATAGTAACTGCTATGTTTTAGTAATACTTATGTATAATTAATGCAATGAAAAAATATTGAATTAAAATTTTAGAAGGCTGTAACTCAATTAAATGTAACTATTTTGATTTTGGATGGTATGTTGTCTCATTTTTTAATGAGCTGTTATAGGATTAATATTTATATTAAGTTTCATTAAACTTAAAAAAATCTCTTTAGTTGAAATGTTTTAATACACTTTTTGTAAATGTTAATAATATGTATAATACCTAAAGAGTGGGTGATATCATTATAATTAAGGTGTGATATTCTTGAAAGTGAAAATTCATACAGTTAACAGAGAAAGAAATCAAATTGAACACTAAATTAGCTAGCATTTTAGCTACAATCTTACACTTATATCTTGAAAGAATTTTTATAGATAAATATGGCCAATTATTTCAGCAATTAACAAATAAAAGAAAATACAATGAATGTCCATGCATTTATACAAAGGAAAAGTTCTAATACATGCAAATACACTTGATAAAGATAGATACATTCTTAAAACATTAGAAGTAAAAAAAAAAAACCTTTCTTAATTTGGTTGAGTTAAACTCTTTGTTTAATGAAATGTGAAAGTCTGAAAATGACATAGATTCCTATTTATTATTTCTTGACAAAATTATTTATCATTTCAATAAAATTGTGAGAATTTTCTTGAATTATAGATTTTTTCCAAACCTAGACTTTGGCCTGTGCTCCTATAAATAAATAAAAAAATTTCTGATATCCTAATTAAGATACTCGTAAATGAAAAATAAAAAGTCTTAATGATTAATTAATTATTAAGAGGTTAATTAATAAAGAATTATTCATTAATTAGAAATTAAAAGTCAAGAAAGTAATACAATATAATTTCCTAACATTTTGCACATAAACAAATATTTCATATTATCTCTAAGATATATATTTATACTCAGAATATCATTGCAATATGACAATTTTTTAAAGATTGACGGGATATTGAGATTAGATATAATGGGTCACATTCGTAATATTTCTTATCGACAACATATATTGGAAGCAAAATTTTTTAAAAATGAAATGCAGTACATAAAATAAGCATCTTTCAGAAGATTAAGTAGAAGAAAAATAATGATTTCATGAGGTTTTTAAGACCATCAATTAAATGAGAAATTATTAGAATATTATTAATAAACTTTTAAATTATATAATTTAATTTTACTGAATAAAAAAAAGGAGTGGGTGAGGGAGAAAGAAGTAAAGAAAAATAAACTTTACCAAAGAGAATTGCAATTTAAAGAAATTTCAAAATTATTTAATAACTTAAAATTATTCTGATATCAGATAATAAAAGAAAGACAAGAACATTTGTGAATTTTGCAAAGCTTATTTCATTTTAAGAACTGGATACAATTTGTTTGATTTCAGATTAAAATTTTAATTATATTATAAGAAATCCATCGAAGGTGTTAAGGAGAAATATGAATTAATTTAATTTTTACATCCAATAGATATTTCTATATCTTATTTAAAAAAAAAGATGTACTTGAATACAAACAATACAATAATTATTTTTTTAGACTTGTAAATTCTGAGATGTGCTTTCTACATGAATATTGAATTGTAATTTATTTTTCATATAAGAAATTGTACATGGATAATATGCTACAAATGCACTGGCTGAAAAAATTACAAAAGATGCTTAATATAAAATAATATTAAATTTATTTCTTAAGTAAAAAAAACTTGTAAATACATTTTCAAAGAAAAAAGAATGAGAAATCAGTTTTCATATTCATAAATAAATAATACAATCTATATGTCGATAAAGATAATGTACTTTTAATAATTGAATTTTAAAAAGAACTATGTTTTGACATTTCATATGAAATTTATATCCCAAACAAGAAAAATAAATTAAATACATTTTTATTACTTGGATATTATCAAGGTCTAAATACCTCCAAATATTCTTCAAGGTCCAGCATTTTCAAAAATTAGATCAGTTTATAAATAATTAAAATTTCCATATTCAAATAAAGTTTTTTCTTTATTGAAAATATAAAAAAAATTCTGTAAAACTTACATAATTTTAAAACTGAAAAACTTTACAGTTATTTTTAAGTTAATGATGAAATTACAAATTATCAGAGCCCTATATGTTACAATTCTTTTTACCATTTCAAACAAATTTAGAGCCGAGATCTGAGAAAATTGGCTTTGTATTTAACCCCTCATCCACCTCTGGGCAAATACCCTTCCCTTAAGTAAATATTTCTATGAAATCTTTCTTTAATGAATCATACAAACAATTCGAATTTTATTCTTTCCTTCTATTTTGGCATAACTAACATAGACCAATGAATATTTACAAATAAAATATAAAATTACCATGTTAAGTATCAATTCTAATTATTAGGTAAATGTCCAATTTTTCAAAGAAAAAACATTAGTAAAATTAAAAGAAAAAAAAATCCAAATTTTACTAAATAATATTAGTAAAATTTGGTTTCCTTAATGATGCATTATTTTTGGTGTTCAAAGTATCTTGAATTTATCGGCACTAATGCAAAGCATTTGATAAATGTTCTGTTTAAAGAAACACAACTTCTACAAAAATCAAATGAGAAGTTAACTTTCAAATTAGCATAAAATTATTTTATTCTGAATAATACATCTTTGAAAGGAGAAAACAAACAAACAATGCAACACAGAACTTAAATGGAAGACAAATTTCAGCTACAGAAATCTCATGCCTACTGCTTTAATATAAAATAAAGCCAAAGAAGAAATTTAAATAAGCCCAGAAAGCAAGAGCAAAATGTTTACATAATTTCAGCATTACAAATATACAGCTTACCTATATTTCGCCCTCTCAAATAATCCCAATTTCTAGATATTGCTGTAAAATCCAGAAAAATAGATTTAATAATGCTTAAAAAGCCAAAAAAAAAAAGTCAAAAGTGGTTTAAAGGTCATTAAAATTAAATTTAAGGTGTTTTTCAGAACACGTAGCAATGTAGCAAGACATAAAAAAGTATTGTAAGTGAAAATATGCAATATGGGCATGGGTACAAACATGCTATTTAAAGCAAAATTCCCAATATATAACTAAAAAAAATAATAATGGTTACAGATCATAGCACAAAAGTGTAAATAATTCTGAAAAGTTACACATATACAGTAAAATGTTTTATTTCAGCAACTAGTTTACAAGCTCAGAAAATGTACTATCTAAATTAAATACAGACATAACTTTTTTTTTAAAACTTAATTTAAATTTTTTGTAATAAAAATCAACAAAAATTAAAATAACTTTTGAAAAAAATGGACAAATAAATATTGTATATGATATTTAATATTCCATTTATTAAAAATTGTTTTGTTGAAAATAAAATATTAGATAAATTGCCTTTCAACAGTGGATTTACAAGATAAAATATCAATATTAAAATCTAAATCTTTATTATTTTTTTTTTTGTTTGAAAACAAACAATAGTTAATCAAAATTCTTCAGAAGCTTTTATGGATTTTACACATTTGACAAGCTGTCATGTGCTCTCTTTTATGAACTGTTCTCCAGACAACGTTTATAACAAGGCTGGCTTTTATTGGGCTGCCAGAGGGCTCATGGCTGATATGACCTCCACCCCGATGTAGGAAAAAAAAATAATAATAAAGCTAATCAAGATAACACTTTGTTTTGCATTTGTTGTGTATTCATTGAAAAACTCTTATTTTAAATTAATATTATCTATCACATATTTATTAAATATTAGAAAAAAAAAATGGAACAGTAAATTTGAAAGAACAGAAGCAGTACTATGTGGCACATTTTATAAGTTTAAACATCTATTTTTCTGGTACAACTACTTTTCAATTTGTAATGTAGTGATCTAAATAGTTAAAGTCTTGTTTAGAAGTTACAGAATGCATACTTGAAAATAATTTTTGTAAATATCATTAGAAAATTTAGTCATAAATTCTCACTTTTTCCTGTTACTGGAATGATTAAGAGACCAATTATTTGTAATAATATTATTGTGCTTTTTGTTCCATATATATAATTTTATTTTCATAGTGTACATTTGGAATATATTTTTCTTCTTATTTTTTTTTTTATATATTTTTTATACTTTCCATACAAGAACTTAGTCCATTTGCTTGCTGCTTAAGAAAAAAAAATTTACTTCAGTACATGAAATATTCATATAAAAGAAATTAAATTATCATAGGGTGCATTTCAAAATAATTTCTCAAATATAGTTTAACATTAAGTATTCACATTGTTAAAAAATTTTTCTATTAAAGTACATTCCTTATTTGAAATTTTCCTTCAATTTAAATATTTTTTTAATAAAACTATTCTTTAGAAAGCTAAATCAAGTATCATGAAAAAATAAAATAAATAACCACAAAAAAAATCATATAAAGATTCTTCTTTTTTATATACGTGTAAAAAAAGAAAAAGAAAAAAAAAAAAAGTCATTTAAAAATCAAAAATTTCTTAACATCCAAATGATGGATGGCTTTATTAAAATAAATGTAATTCTTTTACTTTTTTAAGAGGAATGTTTTAGCTATCAGCTGAAGTAAAAAACATTCAATCTATATAGATTTTAACCAATTACTAATAATATAGTAACATTTTAAATAAAACTATTAATATACTCTATTAATCTACAGCTGTTTTGCATATGTGAATAAATAAAAACTTTCATTTTAGTAGGGAATAGGATAAATACATAAAAATGTATATTTCCCAATTTTATTAAAATATATATCAATTTAGAAAAATATAAATTAAGTTCGAATAGAACATTTATTCAAATGAGTAGTCACTAACTAAAAATTACAATTATTTGGCCTAAATTAAGAATGGCTGTATAAATCAGGAATAATAGCTAATGAAAAACTTAAAAGAAGTCAATCAGTGTATGCTAAAAATGACTCAAAAGAAGTCAATCAGTGTAGGCTAAAACAACTCAGATTATTTTAATAAAATTTATTAAAAAGTAAAACTAGTACTCGTTATCTTTTCTCTTTTTAAATATAAATTTACTAATAGTTTAAATTTTTATTTGTAAGACATTAAAAAATAAGGAATTTTTAACCTACTACTGAAATATACCAAATTTCAGGAAGTTTATTTTAACTTTTTAAAATTTATTTTACTTATGCTAAACAATTTTTCCCCTTTATAGAAAAGACAGTGAATTAAAAAATTATGTTGTAAAACTCTAATGAATAACCGACTGAAAAATTTTTATTTTTAAACTAATTAATAGTTTATTTAACACAATTACATATTGCTTTATCAGTATTGATGTTACTGGTGTACCACAAAAACTAATTGTAAACCTGTTATATAAGAATCCTTCTTATTCAATAAAAGAGGAACAAGGTATGTAAAAAATAAGAGAAAATTAAACTTAAATATTAATTACCAATCAAAGGACCAAATGGAGCAGATGATGGATATGGCCCATTAAGAGCTTCAATCAAAGACACTGGTTCATAACCAGGAGGAATATCTTGAGAAGTCTATAAATAGAAAAAACACATAAAATTTAAGCTATTACAACAAATTCATAATTCTAGCAGCCTTATTAATTTGATAACATATAAGGTCAGTTATCTCTAACATATTTCAGAGTAAAAAATTTTAGGAATATTTCATGTCACATGAAACACAAGTATACACTGTTACAGAAATATACGATCTTAGCTAAGTTTTACACGTTTATTTGAATCAAGCATTAACTTTAAATGTAATTTCATATTAATGCTTATAATTTGTAATTATATATAAGATAATTAAAATTTTCAGGTGTATAATATAAGGTACTGCATACAATTTGTACATTTTTATGTGTAGTACTGGAGGAAATAAATCCTAAAAAGTACTGTATAAAAATGCTTTTATTAAGAAATGGAGTAGTATATTTTAAGAAGGAGTTATATATTTAGGATAATGAACACCCTCTATGTTTTATTATTTTTTTTATGTTAAAATGACTTTTAAGTTAATCTAAACTGATAAGAAATATTAAACACTGTAATAGATAGTTAAAATTGCAACTTTTCTGGATAGTCAATATCTTACCTGGTTATCACTATTATGGCTAATTTGTGGCAAAGCTGCATTTGATTTTCGAACAGCTTTAATCTGTAGTAACGCACGAAATGGAGCACGACAAATTGGGCAATTATTTGCTTGATATCTTAAAGAATCTGAACAACCATTACATAGACAGAGGTGACGACACGGCAAAATCAACGTATCTCTTGGTTCACTCATGCAAATCACACAGTCAAATCCAGTATCTTCAATTTCTTCCTCAGGTAATTCCTTAAAAGAAATTATGATCAACTAAAAACACTAGTTTTATAACATGATCTAAACTTTATAAAATTCATGTTATAATTATTGATTAAGAAAAATTATATATTAAATAGCAGACAAATATTATATAATTACAGTTTAAAAGGTGATGTATTTAAAAAAATTTTTTTATAGATGCATTATGCATTACATTGGGGGTTTCTCAGGTTTTTTGCACAATTTTATGATATTCTTATTTCAACACTAATTATTGGTAATTAAATATCTACATTTCAACTATTATTTAGTTGTCTTAGTATATTTTATTTTCTATCAAGCATTATCATTGACACTTTCGTGTCAAAGAAACAGAGTCACAACAAACTAATAAGAGAATTACTACATTGAACTAACAAGAGAATCACTACATTGGGCAATAAAAACTATTTTTTGAAAACCTCTAATAACTTTTGCATAGAAACTAGAATATTAACTCATAAAAACTAACATGAAATATGGAAATAATGTGAGTTTGAACAATAATCAGTCTATAAATGCACCGGTCAGATTTAGAATAAAGGGAAACAATTTCTTATTTAAAGGAAAATTAAAATCAAATACTTGAAAACAAATTTTAACATTTCAAAAGGAGGAGGAACAACAGCAGGCAGAAACACTTCATTTAAATGTGATCAATGTATTGTTAATCAATATGCAGAAGTAATGTTTTAAAAAAAATTGTTGAGTGAGCATTTTGATAATTCTAAAGCCGCATCCAGATTTTAAGGAGTTCCTTTGAGAAAACTGTGAAAAACAGTTTGTTTCAATAAGGACAAAAACACAAAACATACGAGAACATTTGCAAACCCTTGAGTCAAGAAAAAAATCTCTGTGTACATAATTTCTGTTTTGGTCGCAGAAAAATCATCTGAAAGAGGATTTACGACCTTCTGAACAGGAGTGACAGGCTTGCTGGGACATAACTGAGTCTGTTTTTAAAAGTAATACTGAAATGCTCAGTAAAAGGTTTATGCAAACAACACTGGCAGCTCATACACTCAAATCTAGATGCAGCTAAAGAAATTACCATCAAAAGGCTAAAAGAACTTACTGGTGGTTTTCACATTCTTATTTTCAATGCCATAAATTTCTTGCAGAAGATAACAAAGGCCATCAACATAAAGCTTTTGTTTCAGTGGTTTTAAAGTGTAAGTTTCATCTGCATTTTTTTCGACTCCAGCTAGTAACATATGAGATTGCCTGGGTTCTAAAAGAGGTGAAAAAACAGGTTAAGAATATTAGAATCCCCTTAACCTTATTTTTTTTTTTTTTCTTATTTTTATATGCAGAACCACAATAGATAATTGAAACACATTATTAATACACATATACTGTCTATGATTTAGAGATTAAATGCTTTTCAGCATTTAATCTCTAAATCATAGACAGTATATATGTGTATTTTTAAATTAGTTAGAATTTTAAAATGTATACTATAGGCTGCTTCATATAATCTGCAGACATTTTTTATTTCAGAAATTTCATGAAAATCAGTTCTATAAAACAACCACCCTAAAGTATCTAAAAAAAAAAAAAAAAAGTTTTGGATATTTTTCTTTTCATATTTTTGAAATTCAATCCTGCATTCAGAGCTGAAGTCTGTTACTAATATATATTTAATTGCTTTTATTCCTTTGAATTATCTGCAGTTTAGTTTTTACTTCCCCCTCCCTCCCCCTCATACAATTTAAGTCATTTCTAATGTACATTTTATTATTTCAGATTGAGCTTTTTTAGAGTAAAAATGCTATCTAAAATTAAAAAATATTATTCTAATTCTTTTCCAGATATGAAACAGAATTCTATTTGTATATGATATGTCAAAGAAAACAAGTTAAGGTGTGATTCATCTGCAATTTATATTAAGATTGTTTGTTTTTAACTCCTGAAAATTATGACTTCGGTTTATAGGCCGGAAATTATGATACATTCCATTTGTAACTGCACTATTTTTAAAAGATTCTTTAAGATTCATCAATAATTATATATTTAATTTGCAATTTCCTGACTTATTAATTATATATATAACCTAACCATATTCCCACTACACTTATTAGATGGTATACCACAGCAACAAGCAAAAAATTCCTAAATATTAATTATAATGTTTGGATATAATTATAAATAGTGCAATATAAAAATAATTTATCTTTATATAAGATATGATAGTAGAAGTAAAATTGCTATAAAACTTAACAAGCAGTGATAAAATTTTTTTTTTTTTTAAAGCTCACCACACTTGTTCAAATTTATTAATATTTATTTAGGTTTCAATTAAGTGGACAGAAAATTTATATACATATTGTTCCAGAACACCAAAATAATTTTAATTATTAAATAAAATTATTTCCTTCAAGCTAGACTTGATTAACTAAAAATTCACAATGCAATTGAAAAATAATAAAAGGAAGAAAAAAAGTTATTTTATTCACAATTAATCTCTCTCAATAACTTTACATATAGATTGTATTCAATATATAAATATTATTAACTGTCAGTAACCTAAAATCATTAAATAGAAAGACATTACTACATTGAAAAATTGGAACTATACGTTTACAATACAGAATGATTTAGAATAGATGTTACTTATTTGGTTAATAACTGATATATCAATTAATGAAGAAGACATCAAGAATTAAAAAAAAAAAATTATATACACATGGATGAAAATTTCTTTGTTAACAATATAGTGCTTACCATCGCCTTCTTCAGCAACACAGTGAATAAGAATAGGTATCACTTCATCTTCAAATTCATAATTAAGCTGAAAAAAAAATTAAAATCTAAAAATAATAAAAAGATTTTTGATCAAAATTAAAGGTTTTTATATACAAAAAAAAAAATTCAGTATACGTAGAATATTTTAATAGATTTCTTTTCTCAATGAAACAGCATTTTGCAACGAGTATTTTCAACTCTTAAATGGCTGTTTATACTGTAAGGCAAGCTAATCATGGATGCAAAACAGAATAAAATGAAACAAATTGTTGTTTGGTATTTCATTTTTAATTTTATAAATATTGTATAAATGTAATGATTAATAGCGCATTGCAGGTTGAACTTTGTATTCAGGACTTCTATTTGTTTTCGTTCTTTAACTTAAGAAACATCATGTAGGATAAAACTTATTTTTGATCTTGGTTTCATTTACAATAGTAACAAGCATTTGGACACTGGCACAATAATGCAGAAAAATAATGAATGTACAAATAAGTTATTTGTAGGGGATGTATATATACAAAATTTTGAATAAAACTAGCAGCTATCTTTACCATTTGGATAAATAAACTACAATTACAAAAATAAAGAGTTTTTGTTTTTACTACAAAAGAAATCAAGTTGAACTCTTTCAATCAGAACCATTCCACAAAAAACTGTATCATTGAATAATTTTTATTCATTAAAGATATACAGAATCTTTATTCTTTTTAACAATGCTAAGAAGAAAAAAATGAAATTCAATAATTAGCCTAAATTTATATGGAAATACATACATTTTTTAATAGCTGAAATTAAAATGACTATCTGCAATATTTCTTTGAAAAATTTTGCTTGATTTATCAGGTCAAGCACTTTTGAAATTAAGTAAAATATAGATACTATATTTCTCAATACAATCAGGAGAAAACATTACATTTTGTTTAAATGCCTATAGAATGTTTCTGTTTAAAATAAATCCATAATTATACTTTACTTGATCTTGTTTTTTTATTGCATAAACTATTGATAGTATAATATAAATTAGTTGGAGAGTGTGTAACAATGTATTTACTAAAAAAATATCAATTCTTAGATAAAATTCTTTAATAGAAAGAACTATATATGTACAAGATAATTAGATAAGTTATTTATATAGTATAAGTACTGCTCATAAGGTAAAATTATAACATTTAATATCATAATATATATATTCTTTGAAAGAGAATAATTAAATAATGTATATAAAAAAAAAAATTAGTTTTTCTATTTTCAATTGCACATTACTAAGACTGCAACAGCTTTAAACTTTTTTAATATGTTTTTTAAAAACAAAATCATTCCTTGGGAAGCATTTGAAACAATAATATATTCAATTCAGTAAAAATACTCTGCTACTCTGAGAAAATCCTAAAAATATTTTTTTTTTCTAGTCTGAAGGTGTGAGATATAAGATCTGTAATCACTTTGTAAACCCAAATGTGGTTAATTTTAATTTCAATAAAAAAAATTCTGAATATCCTTTTTGATTTTTTTTTTTTTTTTTTTTTTTTTTTTTTAAATAATTTTTTGTCTATCTGCATAGCACATATAAAAAGTTTTTTTTTACAATCAACTAATCAAAACTTATCTTGGTGACTTCTAAAGATATTTGTAGCTCTTTAATGTCTAAAAGATGAAACATTTTTATATATTGCTCCTATACCATATTAATATCAAAATTTCTAATTATCAGCAATAAAATATTATGTATAGATTACCATATCTTCTGGGTATTTACTGGGGTCAAATACGTGATCAACTTGACTGAACTGTTGATTTATCCCTTTCTTGTAGTGGTATGTTTCCGAGTTTAACATTGCATCCGTGGATTATAACTGAAATACATGAGAAAAAAAAAATTATTACTTTCAATTTAACATACATTGTGTATTTTCCATATTTTCATATTATACTTTAACAGAACACTTTATGGGATTTTAACAATTGTAAAAAGAATATAGAAAGAATTTCTTCCAGAAAATAAAGCAGAAGTTTTTTTTTTTTTTTAATTATTCATTCTCACTCCTTTTTTTTTTTTGTGTGTGTGTTAAAAAGTGGAACATTCTATTCAAGTAATTTAAAAAAAAAAAAAGCCTCACATTAAAACTGCCATCTTTTAAAGTTAAGTATAGAGACATAGTTTATGGAGGTTAAGACGACGGGATTAACAAATTTCCACTGTATTTAAATTAGAAATCATCTATAAAAAATGCTAAACTATTCTAACATAAACAAAATTTTATATATATGTCAAATTTATATCTTGCTAACATTTCTGATAATCAAGATTTTTTTTAAACATGTAAAAGTGCATGTGTGCATAAATACATTTCTATGTTATGTCTATGCATACATGAAGTATATGTTTGTAAATGTATGTACAAATATATGCATTTTATTTAATCATATAATTAATTAATCATTAACCATATAATCAATAAATGTATATATGTGCAACATAATTATACTCACAAGAAATGCAATGTCTAATTATAGCGCATATTTGAATGGCTGTTTACTAAAAACATTCCAATTATACTATATGTTTATGCCGTTATCTAACTGTATGCTTGTATAAGGTAACAAGTATGCCTCATCAATAACATTTAAATGTCTACATATTAACATATTTTTGAATTTGAATACGTATATATATTTGAATTTGAATATGTATGTATATTTTGAATATGTATATATAAAAACAGACAAATACATATATTCAGACAAATAGAAAGGTATATAAATAAATGCACAAACATGATGACAAAAGAAGTAATATCACATACACACATTTTGGTTTGTATAATATATATAATATACAGGCCAAAATGCAAAGACATATATACAAAAAAAAAAAGCATTACTTGGGGACAACCTATTTATATTATAATATTAATCTTTCAGCAAACAAAAACTATAATTCTTTAGATAATGCAGATTTATGGCGAAAAAAAGGATATTGAATAACATATTAAAAATTATTAATATTATTCAACTACTCATTATACATTTGTTAATCTTCTACCATAAGCATCAGCCAAGCTTAACACTTGATCCAGTTTAATCCTTGAGGCACTAGTTGAAATTCTATTGAAGTTAACTTGAAGAATTTTCAAAGGTTTAAGTTTTTGTAGAGACTGTAGCGTACTTTTCGCTTAAGGCCCTCTTCTAAACCAAGATAACGACCCTTGTTTGATGGCCAAAGCAGCATGAGAATTATAGAACAATGTACTCATGGATGGAGAAAAAAAGCAGTCTAACTCAGCTCCTTCACCTGCAGACTTTAGCTGGGCATAATGGAGAAAAACTCCCAACTACTTCAAGGGTCACCCCCTCTTGCCACGATCAGCCAGCCTGCCAGGACTTTGAAGGGGAATATATATCAGGGCATCATTGGGGTGCTGACTCTGTGACTTTCAGAACTACTTATATGACACTTATTAAACCCATTTCTGAATACGATTTCTGAGTCTACTGCTGTGCCTCAAACACTTATCTTCAGAAACTTGAAAGGGTTCAGCTCAGTATGGCTCGTATCATCACAGGACTTCGGAATTGTTGCCCTAATGATATTGTTCTCTTTGAGGTCGATCTTCAGCCTCTTAGTCTCAGGTGAAATAGTTTTCAAACACACCAGTTTTGGGACTCAGAATTGAACTTCGGAGTTTCTTTGGGGTTGGAGCAATAATCAAAGGCTAAAGAAAAATAGCTCTTAATGGCAGGCTTTCTCTAACAATATGATCTTCAAGAAAGTAGAGCAGCATAATTTGAAACAGTGCCTGGATGGATTCTACTTTCACACGAATCTCCATTCTCATAGGAGTAAGAATTCAGTTGTTCCTGCTAATCTAAGGCAATTGGCTCTTGAAATAGTAAATAATATTTCTGAAAACGCTATACTAATATGCACTGATGGAAGTAGAGATGAGAGGAACTGCTCCAGTAGTGGAATTTATATATAATGAATTAGGAGGAAATATCCAGACTACTGTTCTGTCTTCTGGAGTGAACTGATTGCCATGGATGCGGGGCTCAACTTGATTCTTTCTTTCCCCCTCTCATCTGCGATCTGGACCTTATCCGATAGTCAAAGTTCTATTCAACACCTTTCAAACTACACAAAAGTGGGTTTTTTCCCCAAGTATGGCAATTCTTAATAAGTTAAAGCACCTTTCTTCATTTCATGGAGGTATACACTTACAATGGATACCCTCTCATGTTGAAATCACGAAAAGAGAAGTCATACACTTTGGTCAAGATGGGAGCTAGTGAACTGTTGGCCGATTCTGATTCACTGATTTATATGGAATCCTTTTCGAGGACAAAACAGTCTGCTAGTGTAATTTGGACCAACCCCACCTGTGCACCAGTATATCAAGGGAGGTGACCTGGTGGCACATTGCCACTACAACACAGCAGACAAGAGCAAACATGTTTTAGCAGGCTGATTAGTGGTCATTTCAGATCTCTGTCTTATTTCAATGGTAACAAGACCTACCCAATTTGCACCATGTATTGTAATGACCAGGCTTCTCTAGACTGTTTGGGGCTCTCCCTCACAGGGCATTTTTACTATGCTGTTGCTTGTTTTGAACTTTTATCAGAGTTAACAATATCATGGACTTGATCTAGTCTGCTGGAACTTTGGAGATTTGCGAAACAACAATTAATTGTCCATTTCTTATTTTGCCATTTTTAATTTTTGCTCAAATTCTAAATCATAAAACTAACAACAAATGTGCTTGCTTAGCTGCCTTTTACATGTAGAAAAATAATCCTAAATGCAATAGTAAGGGAAAAAAATATTGCCATACCGCTGAATTTTCCTGTGCTATTTATTAATCGCATTCACTGATATCTGAATGTTTATTTGTTTATTATTTGCCTGTATTGTTTATTATTTATTTATTGCTAGAAGAATCCCTGAATTTGTTTTTAACTTTTCATAATTTTCTTATCTTTTACCCACTAATTTTATGGCTTTGAATATGTCAAATTAATATGAATTTCAACTTCATAAAATGAGAAGTCATGAAAATTCTTTATATAAAATGTTTCCAAAAATTAAAAAAAGAAACTATTAGGAAAGCTTATACTGAATTGTTCCTCATTGTATCAAATTTAACAGGTGTAACTGTAGCATATATAATGGGGATGCAGAATGAATTTTAACTAAAGACAAAAACAAAACGGTTGAACCTCCCACCCCACTAAAAAAAAAAAAAAAAAAGATACTATTACAAGTTACGGAGAAACAAGATTGAACAAGTACAATGACATTACTATTTTGTTTATAAGAGAAAAAATTCAAGCTTACTATAAAGGAAACGAGATTCAACGGCTACTAAAATAATGAAAGTTTTGAATAAGGATGAACTACTTAATTTATATATAAGAATTAGAAGATTAATAAATATTTTCTGAAAATGAAATAGATAAAAAAAAAAACTCATTTGTGGAAATTAGATGGAAGATAGACACAACAACTGACAATTTGAAATTCACCATTGATTCTGAATCTACAGAAACTGCAAATTCAGAAAAAAATTTAGATGAAATGGAAATTTAGAAACTAATTAAACACATTTGAATATTTTTACCTCTTTTATAACATATACACATTTAAAATAAAAAAAATATATATCAAATTAAAAATTCAAACCAATTTCAGGTTTAAAAATTTAGCATAAAATAGAAGATGAGTTGCATTAAAATCAAAGTATCCATAATCATATTCTTTTTTATTTGAAATGAATATAAATATAACAAAAAAAATATGCAAAAATTCATACAATACAGAAAATATTATATTACAAATTTTTTAAATGATTCAGATTTTAATAAAATACAAATAAAAAAAATTTGTAAGAATCAAACAAAAAATAGCTCAAATCAACAGCCAGGTTGTCAAGTAGAGTTTTTTGTGTTTTTCACATGCAGTATGTAAATGCAGGGGCAATTAACTCTAAGACTACTCCCAGAAAAGAGACTCCTTTTCTTTAAAGCCTATTGTGAGTTCTTCACGGTATACATAAATGGTACACGAGACCCATTGATGTATCGAAAAAAAAAAAATAATAATAAATAAATAAAATAAAGTAATTCAAAAGTATTAATTATAGAAGACTTTAAATATATTTTCTTCATAAAATTTAAAACAATTTTCATATCCTGTCTTACCAACAACTTTTGACGTTCCTATTAGTATATATGTGAGTGTGTGTAGTTTTAAATAAAACACAGCTGCTAAAAATGTATTTTTGATTTAAATCATTTTTAAAAAAACCTTAGAAACTTGTTTTTTTCTAATATTTATCTTCATTTCCCACTACAATCTAATAATTTACTTTCATTTCATACTGGGGAGGGGGTCGACAAAAGTAATTGGATTCCAAATTTTTCAAAAAGCTGATGCCACTAGTTCCAAGAATTTCAGTGTTACCCACTATCATGCCCCCAGTGTCGTCCCTCTCTCCCCCTGCAAAGTAGCCTGGTAGGCAAGCAGCTAGAACTCTGGTCTTTGATATCCAGGCTTCTGGTTCGAATCCTGGCAGTGGCATGGATGTTTGCGAGTAGTTCAGAATCCACTTTAAACTATAGGTTACGGTCTGCTTAGCCTAAAGTGTGCACAAGATGCCCGTAGAGCGACAAACCAAACCAAACTCCCTGAAAAAGAACCCTTTTTTTTTTAGAGTTTTAAGCAACAAGTATGCCAAAAAGTTCAAACTTATTGGTCATTTTAATATCTTTTGAAAAGACATTTGAATTTATTCTTAACGAATAATAGTATTACATTTAAACTCATGCATTCTAAATTAATTTGATTAGCAGAGGACTTTTTACTAAGTAACATATTGTACACAATCAATGGCCATTTTTGGTTTAGTACACGATTGTGTTCCAAAAATGGCCATAAAAACATAAATGTTTAGACATAACGTTCATAGAAGTGTTATGTATATAAGCAGACATTTATATCATAGATACAAATTTTATGCAAAGAAACAACCATACAAGCATTTATCCATATACTAACATATTTATATAGAAACATGCATAAAAATAATTTAATTAAGATACACGTACATGTATACAATTAGGGGAAAAAAAATTCCTTCCTAAAATTAAAAACATTCTTGGATATTTAGACAACAACAAAAAAAAAATATATATATATATAAATACATGAATATATTCAAACAGTTCCACAGAAATGCCAATAATGCACATATATATATATATACAGATGCACATACAAATAATGTAGCTACTCATATATAAATCATTGTCAAATCATTGAATTTGGCTACTGTACTGTTTAAATAAAAATTTACTTACATAACACCATTTGGAGTAATTTCCTCAGTACAAAAGTAATAAATCGTAATGTTACATCGTACATCAGAATCAAAACTGAATTCTATGTTGTAAGAAGTATTATTTCCTGCAGCATTTTTTCTACTTCCAATCCTATCTGCACATCTACAAAAAAAAAAAGTAAATATAATTCATTTGAGTAATTTTTAAAAAGAATACATTAAAATAATATATAAATGAATACTTATAATTCGACATATTATTTCAAGAATTAATATATTTTTAGGCAAATCAAGAAAACCTACTTAACAAATCTTAAAGTTTCCTTTCTTATATTCATCAAACTGCGTAGTGTTCTTGTTGGCTCATTAGGCTGTGGTGCAGCATATGGAAACTAAATTCAAAATAAATTCTTATAGAAATGGAAATCAAGCAACAAAGATACTCATTACATTTCACCTTCAATCTTACTTCTACTGAAATATTTAAAAGATTAAATAATGCAAAGTTCTTACTGGAGCTGGCTTTCCACCTAAAAAATTCAAATCCATATTTTCACCAAAAAGATATGATTCTGGTTCAGCTGTCTGAAACTTTTCTCCTCCCATGATAAAATGACTTGCAAAATATTTAGTACCTGAAACATTAAAAACCTAATTACTGATTATCAATATTATGAAACTGTTTTTTTAAAAAAAAATGAAAAACAAAACTTTCAAATTATTTATCAGAAAGAAAAAAAACATAGAAATTATATTTTATTATCCAAGGAACTGACTATAATCCTGGCAATATAAAAATAAAGGAATTCATGGCCTATTTTTACTTATTCTACATTTTCCTTCTTTTTAATACTCTAATTTTTAGTGTCTTTAATTAGTGTTTAGTGTCTTTAATTAGTGTTTAGTGTCTTTAATTACAAAGTTTCTTTATACTACAAGTCAGAACTAAATATAAATGGAAGTCATTTAATCTATGAACTTTCAGATAATCTAAATATTATTATAAACTATAAAGAATAAGAAAATGATATCCATAACTAATCTTAACTAAATCAGAAATAATATATTTTTAGTATGTAATAAAGAATTCAAAACTTAAAATGACTATAAAATACTGCATTGCAAACTATCATAAAAAAATATTATGCAAACTATCGTAAAAAAAATATTATGCACTTTTAACAGTATATTTAACAAGAACAATAATTTTAGTTTAGATTATCTAAGTAGTATTTGTAAATAATTAGAACATTTAACCTGGTAAATATTAAAACCTGATGTAGAAATTAAATACATCATTTTCAAAATTAAAAAAATTACATCATCAAATAGAAAATGTTATTATTAAGAAAATTTTTGAAACAGTAATAAAAATAATCCTCAGAATATACTAATAACGAAATAAATTAGTATAAGGTTATGTGTCACTTTCAACACCAATTCAAGACAATGATTACTAGATAGTAACAAAATTACATTTCATATTAATTGATTTTACAAATAAAATAGTAGTCAGTAGAACAAAACTAACCATTCTTAGGTGGATAACGATATGCATTACTTGAATTAGAATCAGGCTCTTCTATATTAGCAGTTTGACGGCTGAAAATCATTCCCATTTTTAAAGTTTATTTGTTAATATCAATATCTATTTTAAATATTTTCTTGTTTCATTCCTGAAAATATAAAAGTAAATTTAGTGAGTTTTAATCAACGGATCGAGAAAAGTTCATAAAATTATGGACAAACATTTACTGCAACAGTTACAATATTCCGTGGTTCTCTTTAGAAACTAATCATTGAGAAGCGCATTAAAAATAAATAGAAAAGGAAACAGTTATTTACTAGTGACGTAATCCAAACAAACAAATAATTCTGTACTACAGCGAGACCTGGTGGCCATATTACACCTGTCAAATCTCAATAACCTTTATTTTTATTGATGTGTTGTTTAAATGCATTGTTCAATTCCATTAAAATTAAAATAATATAACAACTAGTAATGGAAAAAGAGATGGGGATAAAAAATTGCGAATTACGTCGATAAGTTATAGGGTTTTTACTTCGATTTAACAGATATAGCCAAATAGGATAGTTGGTTTGTTTGCCCTTGGCGGTCATTTTTTGCACACTTTAGTAGACCGGGACCTACAGAACCAAATAGGAAGGAAAAATGAAAATATAAAAAAATAAAGATAATCAGCTGGTCCAATGTACAGGTTACCCTAAAATTTAGAATTTAATGAAAAAACAAAACTCGCAGAATAACAAAAAAATAGCTAGTAAAAGAAATTCAAAAAAAAATTAATTAATTAATCAGAAACGTTGAGAGTGATCAAAGACACGAAACACCCTGCTCCCCAAAATAATACCTATAATTTTATGGGTTAAAAAGAAAATGAAAAACTTCATTTTGGAAAATCTTCCAGAAAGACGTTCCAAAAGGAAGCTTCCAGAAAAACTCTAAAGAGTCAGGCCCTACCATTGCTGCATATTGTTTATTATAATTAGTTTGTTAAATATTTTAGGAATGACAAACATAATGTTTATATAAATAATATCTGAAAAGCTGTCAAACCTAAAAGGCACTGCTAAGTATCCTGAAGTTTTTAAGGAACCAACATACATAAATTGTAATGGAGTAGATAATCTTGCTGCTTGGCATGGCTTCCCTAAGTTCTCTAAACCTAGGCTTAATGCTGCTAATATCATATATTCTAGAACCAAATATGTTAAACAGGTTTCTCACCGACTAATTTTCCTAATGTCAGTTTTGCTGTAGCCTCAAAGGTCCAACAGCCATCATCATTGCCCATGCCATCTAGTAGGAATCAAGCACAACCAGAAGTCAGCTATGTTGCTGAAATTTTATTAATTATGAAAGAGTTTATCTCTATATTTTCCACTACCAAAATAGGAATTGTCTCCTTAACACTAAAACTCAAAGAATTTAATAATTCAATTAATAAACTCCAGTCATTTTTAAAATGTCTGACTAATTTAAAAACTTCTTCCTTTGACTGATGGCTACGCTGATTACTGGGCTTTCCATCTGCTATTGGAATGCTAGTATCATGCCTAAATCATTGGAATTTATTAACTTTGTAGATAATTATAAAGAACACTTTGTTTTACTTCAGGAAACTAAACTTAAATTCTACTCGAATCTTCATATCTCTAATTATTCCATCTATCAAAATGATGATCCTCAAGACCCAGTTCCTGCAATAGTAATATTATACTGATTCATCAATCTCTTGTTCTATTCCATTTTTAATGTAGTCTAGGCTAACTTAATCTTTCTAAATTTTCCTCCTCTTACTATTGGTTCTATATATGTTCCAAATCGTATCCATACACAACATTTTGATCCTGGTATTAATTTATTAATATCTACTAACAATTCCACGATACTATGTAGTGAATTCAATGTCCATCACCTCTCTAGGGGTTGTAAAAGTAGAAACGCCACAGATGCCTTCTTGCTAGTCAGCCAGTTCTTGATATTTTGGCTTCATTTTCTGCTACTCGTTTTGATCATAACAGTGCTACTATAGACTTAGTTTTGAAAAACAATTTCACTTAATTACACTATCAATTCCATCCCTGAGCTCTCATCTGATCATAGCCCTGTTATTATAACTTTTCATATCTCTCCCCTACTACTAGCAATCTTCATAGTCTTAAAATTTTTTATAAACTAGGCCATATACAATTCCCATCTTGGTAATAGTACTTCTTATTCTCTTCTAAAATGTAGTCTCTCTCAGTAACTGAATAGCGAAATTGTTTCTTTAACAAAATCCATTATTAACTTTTACAATAGCGCTTCCAAATCCATTACTATTACTAACATTAACTTCCCTCTATTACATCTCTAATCAGGATAAGCTTAAAAGATTGGCAAATCTTTAGAAACCTTGCTAGTAAAAATTCATGAAATATGGCACAAATTGAGCTCTGAAGAGAAATTTCTGTCTACAAACAGGATTCCTGGACTAATCACCTTCAAACTGAATAAAGTTGATGGCTCCATCTGGAGACTGCAAAGAATTTAAAAAGAGAACAAATATTGCCCTCATTTTGTATCAATATTCTCTTCTGGTTCTCTCTGATCTTAATAAAGCAAACATTATTGTTGATAGCCTTAAGAGATAGTTCATTGAAATAATATTTCTAATTCTACTATCCTTATTGTGGATGACAATATTAATATTTTTTACAACATTCGCCATAATCTTAAAATTTCTCACACTAAAGCTACAATATTCTTCAAATCACACTAAAATCAAAAATCACACTAAAATCAAATCATTAAAGCTAATTTATAATTTCAAATTATCCTTCGCATTTACAACATCTGCCAATTTTCAGTTATTGACTCTGTAATCTTTTTGGACATAATCCCACTTCCTGGAAATCTGCGAGCATTCCTTCTATACTTAAAACAGGGAAAGACCCAACCAAGGCAGTAAGCTATAGACCTACCTCCTTACTTTTCTCTCTTATCAAAATTGAGTTATTCAGATCCAACAAACTAATTAAAAGAAATAGGATTGTTATAACAATGAGAATTGTAGTTGAATAAATCGAAAGGAATAAATTCTTTGAAATGGACTGATTTAAATGATATTCAATCAAATTAGCCTGCTTAATTTGGTTCGTAACATGTATTGTTAAATGCAACTGATATTGTTATCAGGACAGGGACATCTATTACGAATAATTTTTATAAATCTTGCAATTAATACTCCTATTGTATTCCAATATAGAAGTTTTTACCGGGAAATTAAATTTTTAAGTTGTACAACTTTTTTTTTTATATTTCATTCAAAATTCGCGAACTATTTGAGTGCGTGATTGATATAAAAGTTTCTTTCTTTCTTTTTTTTTTTTTTTTAATAAAAAGTTACATTGAGAGTTGTATTGCAGAACTTTGTCTAATACAACATTAAAAATTTTTTTATCATTATTTAAAATTGTTTAAGTTTAATTATTTATTTTTGAGTTTTTTAAAATTGTTGTTTTAATTGAATTCTGCGAGAGATTAACTTATTTTTCCTTGAATTTGATGATCGTTGAGAAATTTTAAAACCTTATACTAAATAACTGAATATCTGAGAAGAATTAATAACATAATAAGAATTTATTAATAAGGAATAGGAGTTTTTGTCTTGATAATATTTAAACTACTGTTCATGATCAACTCTATTTAAATATTGGAGCTGGAATTAATAGTAGAGGAATGCAATGTCTGAAGTTTGACATTAAAATCTCTAATATAATACCAGGTCTGATATTTGTATGAAAACGGCATTAAGTCCTTCGGAGGTGAAAAGTTTTCTAGGTGCATTAATACTGATTATAGCTATTTTATTTGTAAGTTAAGTGTTAAATAACTGTTTGAATTTTGTTATCGGATTGTGGAAGATTGATAAACTCAAAGGATAATATACTTCAATAAGACCTCATAGTCTTTTATTATCTGCACTGTTTTCTTGTTGAATAGCTTTGCAGGGAAGATAAAAAAGATAAATATTGACGAAAGATTGCTGAATAACGAATAATTTGAATCTTAGAGGAAATTTTGACTAACTATGGTCGTTTTGAATGGATACCCATCTCATTCCTCTGTAATATAGATAGTGTTTGGCTGAACATTGAGAAACGAATTTTCTATTCCATAACCACTTACATTTTAAAAATTCCTATGTTGAACGTATTATGTGGCTTGAAGTATTGACAGACCTATTATCTGGCTAGACTGAACTCTTGGAGAAATCATCATCTCGTTTTTGTGTTTGAACCTTTCTTTATCTTTTGTGTTTGCTGCTTTGATATTTACGATCTCAGAAGATAACTGTTAGATAGCTTGTGTCACCATTGCGAAAGATGCAATCATGTGTTGAGTTAAAGATACGATGGATACTTGCAAGGATTTAATCTGTAGTTCGAATATTTCTTTAAATAAAATCTATGTTTTTTTCTATGAACTCCTGAAATAGTGCAGTGATTTCATGCTTAGTAGCATAAGCAGATGCGCTGTTGACGGGTTGTTATACTTTAACGGATTAGGATTCATCATGTTATGAATGAAAGCTGGTTTAAATTATTAAATTTTAGAAATTTTTATTTTATTTTATTTATTTATATATACAGGAGATGAGGCTTTACGAGCGCCGTCGCATAAAAACTCATTTATATGCTTGGGAAGTACAAACCAGGGTAGGATAATGTTAGACGCAGTTTTGGGTGGCTGTGCTGCTACATTTATTAGATGGATGCGTAAATGTAAAGCAGTTACGATATTGACGAGGATTATATATTAGAATAGATTTTTTTGTTGTGTGAGCCACATTTTAAAGTGTTTTGAGAGAAAGGTACTGTATACTGAAAATAGAACTGGATGATATTGTCCTTATTGCAATGTATTTCAAAATCTATACAAGTCGATGATATGAAAGTAATTTTCTTCCTCAAGCACCGATGCGAGATCACTCAAGACACATCTGTTGAAATACACTTTAATAAATAAACACTTTGTAATTTTTTTTCTTTCTGAATGGAAGCTTTAGTTGGAATTCCTTCTAATTGCTTTGACAGTAGAAAATTTTCGAACTGTATCCAAGCGGTGTGTGATGATAGCGAGCTTTTCTCTAACGAGTGATCTGTAAATATTCTATATCTTTTAACGTTGTTAGTTTAGAAGACAAAATACCCTTAAGAAATAAGGGGTGAGTGTTAGGAATTATATCACTTAGAACCTGAAAAATAATTGTAGAAGAACTTGCTTCCTTCTGTGAAGCTAATTCTAGATCAAATACTATCAAGTAAAATGCATATCAAGTAGTTTGAAATGCCATAACAACAGAGTCATCTGTAGCCATGTCCACCATCATTAACTGAAACACAGCCATTTTAAATCACCGTATCTTTACATTGACACAGAATTAAGGAAAAAAAAACACAGAACAATTACTAAGAACTTAAAAAAAGATCCTCTCATAAATCTAAGAAATACAACGAAATAAATATAATAACAGAACAAATGCAAAATTAGAAAGCCCACTATTGGTTAAGACTGCAACAGTCAACCGCACCATTGCTACCAAACAGTGTATTTGATTACTATGACACAGAGCCCCTTCCAAACGAATCCCTTCATCTTTCCATTTACACTCATGTCCATAAATTAAGGATAATGAAGTTCAGGCAAAGAAAGAGACAGAAGCAAAACAATTTTGACTTATTTGTAAAGTCTATTTATTAAACAAAAAGGTAAAGAGCAAAAAAGATGCTATATGTTTGACATAATTAATAAAAATTGCGATTTTTACTCCCTAGAGCAAATTTCAAAAAGAACCTATTTACAAAAAACAGTATAACATGGTTAGTATGATGGTTAATATGGAGTATGCTCCCGGACGATGCAATACAGGCCTTACAACGCCTAGGCATGCTGAGTATCAAATTATCAATCTGATCTTGGGGAATATTACACCACTCATCAAGCAATGCCCTCCGGAAGTTCCGGTTGACAGGTGGGAGGGGTTGACGGGCTGCAATTCGTCGGCCAAGCATATCCCACACATGCTCTATTGGATTCAAGTCCGGTGAGTATGCTGGCCAATCAATACGGGTGATATCCTCCAATTGAAGGCATTCGTCTACAATGTTTGCACGGTGAGGACGGGCGTTGTCATCCATAAACAGAAATTCAGCACCCATGGCGCCCCGAAACAAACGAACATATTGTTCCAGAATGACTTCCCGGTAGATGTGGCCTGTCATCGTTACACTCTGAACATGCAGGTCAGTTCTGGAACCAAGAGTAATTCCTCCCCAAACGAGCCATCCTGCACCACCGTAACGGTGTCGTTCAATGGTGTTCTCTTGGTGGTAACGAGTACCTGGCGTTTTCCATATGAAAGTCCGGCGAGAATCAGACTACAAACAAAACCTGGACTCGTCGGAAAGCATCACCAGACCATTGTTGCGGTGTCCACAATGCATGCTCTCTACTCCAGGTTAATCGCAGGCGACAGTGAGTTGCGGTAAGTGGAACACATCTGACAGGCCTACGAGCATATAGACCAATGTGCCCTAAGCGTCTGTACACGGTCTGCCTTGAAACTGTCGTACCGGTAGCTGAAGAGAGCTGACGAGACAGGTCAGATGCTGTGCTCCGTCTGTTTCTTTTGGCAGTAACTTCTAAATACCGGTCCTCATTCGGCGTTGTAACTCGGGGGCGACCTGTGCTGTAACATCTACTCCCATTACCAACATCTTGGAATCGTTGCCAAAGCCTGGAGATGACACTCTGGGCGATTCCAAGTTCCTCGAATACTTCCAGCTGGGTACGTCCACATTCCAGTCGTCCGATAATTCTACCACGTAAAAATCATCCAAATGCCTCCTTTGTGCCATAACTATGCGGTTATTGCACTGAAAGGCTTTTAAAGCGCCTGTGAACAATTTTACTTCTTTGCCACCATTCCTTATATACCCCTCTCTTACACTCTCGTCATTGTGACGTACTATTCGCGCCATCTGGTGGTTTCCTGTAATTTGCATATTCTTCTTCAAGATGTGTGTGATAATTCTACAGGTGAAATTTTTATTTTAGAGTTCAATTTCTGTTTGATTCTGAATTATCCTTAATTTATGGACATGAGTGTATTTGTCTATTTTTGGTAGCCTGTAATACCATACAATAATTCATTTTATTCAAATTCATATTGAAATCTAATCATGAGATCTTTCTAACCCGAAAAATCCCCATTAGTTAACGAATTACGAATATCACAGTTTTTTTAAAAATTATAGTTGTTTGATTAAGATTGTTTGATCATTATCACAGTGTCTCCTTTATTTTGATAGATAAACTGAGATGAACGGCTTTAAACAGCATACATCTCAAAGCCGTAAGTCAAGTATCATATAATGTACATAAAGAAAACGGGATTCATAATAAAGTTTGACTGATTATTCAAATGATATATTCAAATGTTTTTAAATTGTTAGCCCTCAAGTCAAGTCAAGTTATATAATATGTATAATATTTTTATATCCTAGAAGAATATTTCATTCGTTGGATAAGGGTTCTTTTGGCGATACTTAAGATGTTTGGCAATTTTTAGAAAAGATAATAGATCAATGTTGCTGACTAACCTCATGCCGAACCAAGTGTTGTTTAGATTGTCCGGCTTGACTATTAAATATGGAAGATTAAAGAGAATAGACTTCCAATTGAAATAAGCAAAAATTTGGGGAAAAAACGAAGGAAATCTCAGAGAATCGGAGGAAAGCTCTGGGTAGAAGAAACAATTCTGGAAAAAGGAATGTTTTCGGAATAACTTTCCTCCAAAAAGGAAAATATGGAGGATTGCATTTAGAATGAAAATCTTACTCCGCATCTATCCGAAAGAACAAGGCAAGCGAGTAGTTCTTGTTCCGAGTGACTCTGTTTGCTCGCGAGAAACAAAGCCACATTATCTCTTGCTGCTAATGACAGCTGGTCGAAAATGCCTTCCGCGAGAAATCCCTTTGATGTGCGTGAAAAATCTATTCTGGTTGGAGCGGAATGAGACAGTTGACTCACTTCAACTGTTCTGAGACAAACCGATTTTTAATTAGAACTGTTCGTTTGATTTGTTCTAACGTCTGGAGGCGGCCATAGAGATGCCTTTCTAAAAGAAAGTAACAGTAATGTAACATAAGACATATTCAAGATAAAAAATCAATGCAAAATAATTCTACATGGAATATTTCACGTAATATTATTTTGTAATTATGTTATAGATTTTATATTTCCTCTTTATTTGTATTATTTCCTACACTGTAACTATCCCTAAATCCTTCATGGAAAATTACTTTTCCCTAAAGATTACCAGCTCTCTCTCTCTCTCTGGTGGTCTAGAATTTTTAACAAGGGAGCATTCCTTCCTTTAATGGCCTCAAAAATGTATTCTTGCGCCTTGGCGGTAGGCTCAGTCGCCGCTTTTGTATAAATAGTATTTATAATTACGTTCTCTCATGCAAAGATCGAAATCACCCCTATCACATAATTGAGGTGAGGAAAAGCTTTTGCATCCATATTTTAATTATAAATATTTTTTATGATCTTGATAAAGACGGATAGTAATCATCTGAAAATTATATGTTGCTTATCAAAATATACAGCGAGCCACAAAATTGAGTATACACCTCTAAAACTTTTAGACTTCTTCCAATTACAAATTAAATATTGATTTAAATAGATAAAATTTTTATCCTAGATACTTTAACCTCTGCTTTACCATTCTATAATAACACAAATCTATAGTTAACTTATTTATTACGAAAAAGTTAAGCGATTCGAAGAAAAGATAGAAACCATGCCACAAAATTGAGTATACACTTTTTATATTTGTAAATTATGTCACCACTTTTTAGTTTCAAATTTTCTTTAAAGAGTTTCAGGAGTAGCTACTGCTTATAACACGTGCTATTGCACTTCAACGCTTTTAAATAGTATTTTTTCTCATTAAAAATCGTAAAATGAGCTCTCGTAGAGAAACTACTGAATCTGAGCGTTTATTGGTTGTAAAATGGTCGAAAGAGGGCAAATCTCCTCCAGAAATCGCTTCGTTGATTGGTGTAACTCATGGTTGTGTCTAAAAAAATACTACAGAAGTATAAAAACTGGATCTGTGGCCAATATTCCTTGAAGAGGATGTAAAGAAATACTGAGTACTACAGCGAAGAGGAAGATCATTCACTCAGTAAAGAAAGATACGAGGGTGAGTGCCTCTAAACTAGCTTTATCGATAACCTCTACAGTCGGGAAAAGATCTCAATTGAAACAATTCGACGTACCCTTCACCAATATGGGTTTCATGGACGTACACCAATACGAAAGCCACTCATCAAGTATGTGAATAGACAAAGAGAGTGATTTTCGCCAAAGAACATCGTTTAAAGCCAATTTCTTTCTGGAACACTGTAATATTTTCTGATCAAAGTAAGTTTAATCTTTACGGAAGCAATGGACGATTTAAAATATGGAGAGAAGCTGGGAAAGCACCGGCACCTAAAAACACCATTAAGACAGTCTAGTTCGGAGGTGGATCTCTCCTCGTTTGGGGTTGTATGTCGGCTGGAGGAGTTGGAGAGCTTGCTTTTATTGATGGTATTATGGACAAACATGTATATTTTGGGATTTTAAATGATAACTTGAAAAAAAGTGCCAGTAAGTTGGGGCTTGGATCAAGCTTCATATTCCAGCAGGAAAATGACCCTAAGCAAACAGCGAAGATTGTGCAGTTATACTTGCTGTACCATTGCAAGAAGCAATTACACACTCCAGCCCGGTCTCCAGACCTAAACGTCATCGAAAATTTGTGGTCGCAATTAGAGAAAGCTGTACATGAGCACGAAATCACAAGCAAGGAAGTTCTCAAGAAGGTTCTGAGAGAAGAATGGGCTAAAATTTCTGTTGATACCACTAAAACACTAGTAGAATCTATGTCCAGAAGATTACAAGCTGTAATTCAAGCAAAGGTTATGCAACAAAATATTAATTTGTACGTTAAAAGGAAATTAATAAAGGTGTATACTTATTTTTGTGGAGTTGTTTTTCCTCTCGTCTCAGATCTTTTATTTTTTTGTAAAAAATAAATAAACGTAACAATTACGTAGTATATATAGTACGGTAAGGCATAAACTAAAGTATATAAGGTAAAAAAATTCAATCATCTTAAAGCAATGTTTAATTTGTAATTGCAAAAAGTTTCTAAGGTGTATACTCAATTTTGTGGCCCACTGTACTTGTGTTTTTATTTCTTAGTTTTGAGTTCAAGATAAAATTGCGTTCACACACACACTGTATATATATATATGTGTGTGTATTGTGGATGAGAATTTTTACCTTGGGACTTTTAATTATCAGATTTCTTTACCATTAAATGATCATTTTACAGACAGTTATGCGATTTCTTTCTGCTTACTGAGCTGAGGATATACTTTCTAAATGATTTAGTAAGCTATTAAGTTCAGAATTTTGTTATTCAATTTTATTATCTTCCAAGGGCACATTTTTAAATGGAAATTTTTATTTCTGTTATCGAAAAAGAATGTTTGTCAATCCTTCTTTTAACTTGGATTTATTTACTTATTGTTCACCGCTGCATTCTTCCATTCAGAAGTTTTCAAGAAGAAGCATTGTTGAATTCTATCTAAGTTTTAGTTAAGCTTACTATAAGAGAAAATTTCTGTTGCTCTTCAATATAATCACATGAGTGTTCCTATATTTTTTTGGAGAACTTCATCATTTTAAAACTATCATCTTAATTATATGCTCTATAAAATGATGCAAAATATATTTTCTTTTGGCTTAAAATTGCAAGCATATACCAAACAAACCTTTTTTCCATTGCTAATTTGAATCTGTAGTTCATTAGATGCACTGAATGAATTCTTTTAAAAGTGAAGAGTGAAATGGAATGGACTATTTATTTTTAAAATATTTTTATTAAAAAGAGTTTTATAAAATGTAGCTTATGTACATTAAGAAAATATTTAATATATTTGCACAATTTGTTGAATGCTTGAGTTTTCCTTTCAGTTTTCGTAATTTTCTACTATTCCATTGACATCACTGTTATAAACAGTGTGAAAAAATTTCCAAATAGGAATATGTAGTAAATAAATAGATCAGTAGTTCTTAAACTTATTTGTCCTATTGTTCCTTTTTGGGAAAAAAAAAATACCCAGCACCCTAATAGAAAGATATCTTCTTTAAGCGAATAAACAGGATAAGTAAAAAAATTCATGTTCTTATATATATCTGTTATCCATTATTATGTTCTTATATATATTTATATATATCTGCTATTCTTATATACTGCTATCTATTATTACTTTGTATTTATATATCTATTTTATGCATCTACTTCTGTTTTAAAACATTGATAAATAAAAATGTTGTAAATAAGACACATTGAAACTTAACTTTATAAAAAATAATTTATTAAAATAAACCATAGTAACATTTGCATTATATACAGAATTAAGAAGGATAATATGAAAATAAAAATTATGAATGACATTAAAAATGATCACAGTCAGAAGGATGAACCTGTTTTTTTTTTTTTTTTTTTTTTTTTTTTTTTTTTTTTACTCTAAAGATATAAGATCCAGAAATAAAACATTTTGTTTCAGTGAAATTTGATGGAAAGGGAAGTAGTATTGATACGTAACCAAGATTTTCAATGATGAAGTATATATAATTAAAAAAAACAATCTTTAATTTTATTATATCCTTATAAAAGGGGGTTCGCTACATTATATTATTATCGTAGCTAAATATTATACAGATATTATGTGATATTTAGTTTTGTTTATTACTGCAATTATGAGCTTTGATTTCTTACTGTTTAATGTTAAATAATAATTTTTATAAATTAAGAAGGGTTTAAGGCATTAGTATTCTTATTTAATCTTATAAAATTTCCTCTGATATTGATGAATTTTTGCCTGTTTTATTTATTGCAGAATTTACATTGTCTTATTAACCTTATATCACGACTACTTGGTACCTGCATAAGAGAGCTAAATCTATTATGTATGATTGAGCTAAGTAACAACTTGTTAAAAACTTTTATTTTTAAATCTCTTTAATCATGTTAATATATTTTTGCAGTTATTAAATATATATCTATTTGTTTAAAAATTAAATTTAAATCAACATTAGATGAATAAAATGTAATTGTTAGTTTTTGAAATTCTTAAAACATGAAGCTGTTTAGAGTAAAAATTGTTTTATTACCCTCTCTTCTTCTCTGTTGGATGCTATGCATTGATATCACTGCAAGTCACTTAATCCTTCCCTTCTCATTCTAATTCTGTATCATTCCTGCTGAAGTTGGGGCTAGAATAGACATACATAAAAAGAGATGCAAAAATAATTATTGAAATTCAACTAGATTTTAATCATAAATATTAAAAAATTCATCAGTTTTTTTTTTAACAAAAGGTCTTGCAAACTCTGGGTTTTATAGACTGTTATTACATTAATCATTAAGTTTGAAACAATGAAAAGAAATTTAATATTTAAGAAAATGGCATGAAAATATAATAATAAAAATGATAAAAATAAAATAAAGGCATCATCTCTTCAATAGATCTTTTGTATTAAAAAATTGACATTGTTTTGTTCATTGCTACTATTGTATTTTATTTAGTAGATGATGATTAAGCATATTAATTATGTCTGCTTTCAATGTATGTTTAATGCATTCTTTCTTTTAATGCTGAGATCATTGGTGCTGTAAATCACCATTAGAGAGATGATTTTTGTACATTTTATATGTTATTTTTATAACATTTATTTATATGCATTATAGAATGAAATTAACATTTTTTTTTTATAATCCTTTGTCCCATCTTAAATTGTTCATATAAGGTCAATTGATGTATAAATAAAATTACTTATTTAATATAAGTGAACAAATAATAATTATATTTGATCTTAATTAAATCCTTAATTAACAATTTTGAATTGGATAATTGATATCATTTCATTTAATTTGATAATTGTAACACATTCTTTTTAATAAATTTGGGAATCATTTAGTTATTGATGTAGTATTAATGGTATAGATTTGTAATTGTATTGGTGTGATCATAATTTTATTCATGGTTCATGTGAAGTGTAAAATTTTTTGATAAATGAGAAATTTTCCCTATACATATTGTTTGATTTTAATTACAATGTTTGTTTCTTACATTGTATTTTTTGGTGAAATTTGTTTTTTAATTAATTTTTTATTGCTTCTAATTGTAAATTTTTTTCTTTACAGAAGAGAAATAAAAAGTAATAAAAATGGTGAATTTCTTGTACAAATCAATGATTCTTCACAAGCATTTAAAGTGTATTCAAAGTTATCAGAAATACTGTTCACATATGCATTTTTGCTCTATGATTTCTTCATTTAACAGTAATAAGATTTTTAGAGATATAAAAAATGATAATAGTAAATTTCAGGTAAGAGTTTTTTTTTAAATTAATCATATTTGAAAAAAGGCTTGTAATTTTATTTAACTTTGATTATAATTTAGGTTATATTCTCATTTCAACTGTTGGTGTAGATTAGGGTTTTATTATATGAAATTTATGAAATGAAAAATTTTTATTTAGTACTGATAAATTCTTTTAAAACTTTCATATTTTTCATATAGTTTTTATAAATGTCTATGAATAAATATGTATTATTATGTATAAAATAAATAAATTTTAGTAATGTTTTTGATGTTTTTTAGCATGTAAAATATTTCTCAACATCTCTAAATTTCCGAAGCTCTAGATTTATATCATGGATTAAAATAAAATTGTATAATTTGATCTCTTCTTCTGCAGTAAGTCTTTTATTTTATTATATTAAATTTCATATATTTATTATTTGTAACTGTTGGTTTTATATATGTATTAAATTTTTTTAACTAGAAAACAAGACTGGGTGCCTCTCTTACATATGAAAAATGTGGGGATAAATTAAATTACAATGAATTCTTCAAGTGTGAGTATTTTTTTTTTTTTTTTTGACAATACATTCATTTTAAAAAAAAATTAAATAATTGTAAGGATTTTTAATGTATAAATCACAAATTACAGACAGGAAAATATGATACTTTAAAATTAGTTTATGGGAAGGACAGTGTAAAGTTTTCATCTTCATAATGTAAAATAATGATGATAAATTGATCATTCAAGATAGTTACGAAACACGCACACTTCATGTATAAATAAATATAAAAGTAATATTAATTTTTATAAAAAGAAATATATATATTCATACAAACTGATTTATCTTCAATGAAAATGTATTTAAGGATACTGCTTTAGTTTTTCAACTTTTTATGGTGAAATTTTCCTATAGCAAATAATATTTTTAAATTTAATACATCATTAGTAAATTGATTTGTTTCATAGTGGCAATTAAATGTAAGCTTGACTTTCAGTATTATTTTTTTCAGTTTCTGTTTTTCTTTAATAAAATGTAGAAAAGACAAATTTTTTTTTCTCAATCTTCTTAAGTAATAAGGTCTGTGATACACAATTTATTAAAAGAAATCCTTAAAGAAATTTCATAAAAAAAAAAAAGCACAAAACAAGGTCACAAAAATTATAATTTTTGTGATATATTGAAAAATATTAATTTTTGTGATATTATATTTTTTATTTATGTATTTAATAACCCTGTTTTTCTTGATCTACGATTAACAGATTTAATTATTGCACTTGCCCCTACTAACATAAGGTTCTACATTTTTCACTTTCTGGAAATAGACTCAAACTCTTTAATTTACTTAAAAATGAGAATAAATGGAAGTAAATAGATTTATGTGTTTTTATTCAGTTCAGATTTATGTCTTTATTCATAAAATCCATTTAGATTTTGATTGCAATTTGAAGCAGCTTCTGGACTTGTTACATATATATTCTCTTCTTGGATTATGCTTATTTTATTGTGAAGATGTATTTATTATTGCTAAGACTGTGAAGACATTAGTTATATTTCTGATAATATCAGATGTATAATTCCGTTTTCAAGTTGGTTAATCTTTCATTAGAAGCTGAGTTGGTTTGGGTTAACATCGATGCTGTCTTGGTAAACAATATCAGAATTTATTTGTATTATGTGATGTTTAAATGAGTCATCCATAAAAAGTGTACCAAAGAAAATAAATTAGCGGCTGAGTTAGTTTTCTTCTTTGCTTGTTTTCTATGATGATTTGGATGAATGAATAATAAGTTTTAGGCTGAATTTTGCCATAGGTATGATGAAATGATTTGTCTTTTTTTTTTTTTTTCTTCTTTAGTGTGATACTTATGTTCCTTCCATATTTAAATGAGAATAATATAAAGCTAAAAATCTTTTCTTTTGTTTCTTTAAATGATCTTTGTTATGAATGGCTATGTTTGTTAGTTGATTTTATGAGTCACAAGAATAGTTTACCTTAAAAATAATGATTGATTTTAAATTATTATACACATCTTGATATATTACAATTCTTCATTGTAATGCCCAACACAGATTAATTTTTTAAGCTTCAAGTTATTTTTAAAATTTAATAGTCGATCTGAATATATTAATTTGAAAGTAAAAATTTTTATCTTTATAACATTATAATAATTTGTGGTTATAAATTTTAGATTTTGATCTTCCTGATACATTTAATTCCTGGTTTCTTACGATACAACTACATATTTGGTGAGTATTATCATGCTATATTTTTAGTGCCTAAATTAATATTCTGCTCATGTAACATCCTTAATTTCTCTTCTATTTGTACTTTTATACTTGCATATTAAAATTTTGAGGCAATGTAAAAGTATTAATAGGATATATGAAAAAGGTTATTTTTAAATTTATTCATTAAATATAATCTTTCTCAGAATATTTTTGAAATTATCATTGGTGTAATTTGAATTTTTGTAGAAAAATGGCTATGAGAGAGAGTATGTTAAAAATTTTTTAAATAATTGTTTTATTATTATATGTATTTTAAGGATGTGCACAGTGGTGACAGTTTCAGAAAAAATGGAAGTACCTTTCGCAACCATTTGATTGACTCCATGTGGACTGATGTAGAACTACGTCTGCAGCAATTAAAGGTAAATCTAAAATAAATATTCAACATTTGCATTTTGAATCATTTCATTTTTTTTATTCATTGTGTATTAGTTATGCAGTTTACAGTTAAATAGTTAAAAAGCTGTTTGAAATAGGAAATTCGAAGATCTGCTAGAAAAAAGTACCTTAAAGAGATAGATGATCAGTTTGTAGCTGCATTGATATCTTATGATGAAGTAAGTTTCTTTTTATAATAATAATATTCATTACACATGATTTTGTAATTGATAATTTCTGCTGCATGGTTATTAATACATTCTTATTTAACTGGATAATATTAAATAATAAAATTTTCCAGAAAAGACTGACTCTAATTAAAAATATTTTATGTTTAATGCAGGCTATATAACTTAAAGAATTATAAGTAAAAAATTTTAAAAAAGTGATTTTATTCCAAAAGTAATCAAAATGCACAAAATCACAAACAAATTTATGACTTTACTTGTGATTTTGAGATTTATGCCTGCTAATGCAAATTTATACTTAGTATTTAATATTTAATATAAAATAAAATTAAATTGAGAATAATTTTTTAAAAAAAAGAATTTTTTTGTCATATTGAAATAGCATGTTCTTAACAATAAGCTTTAGTTATAGAATATTAAAATGAACTGCACTGTTTTCTGAAGAGTAAGGGAAACTTTAAAAAGTTGCAATAATGCAATTAAAATATATAAATTTTCATAAAAAATTTAGAATATACATAAAAAATAATGCTGCATTAGAATACAATATGCAAGTTAGTGAAGCCCCTGTTGTTTTATATTATTGGACATGTGGGTGAAGCAGGTTTTAAAAGCAGCTGCAGAGAAAGTAGAAATGGCATAGTGCTATTTCAAGATAGAAATGTTTTACATAGAATAGCTCAACATTTATCTTAAGTGTTGTGGTGGGGAGTCATTTGGCAAATAGAAGCAGGCCAAAGTCAATCTTATGTAGTAAGATAGTTGAATAATATCATGTCTGTAATTTATAGACTGTGGAATGTACAGCCTAGGAAGAATGTTGAGCCTTTACCACACAATTTTAATTTCCAATTAAAGTGCCCATTTTGTCAAAATTCCACAATTTTATACACAATACTCTAACAACAAAATATAATAAAAATACAACTAATCTAAAAAATACAACTAATCCACAATATTCCCAAATTTAACACAATCATTATTACATTTAATGCACAGGATTCTTATTGTTTTCTATCTTGACCTTTACCATGTCATCATGTGCTTCCATCCATTGGTGATTTTCGCAAGTAATTGTTTGACTATAGGTTCACTACAGAGTATCTCCTCAGTGACTGATGGTTACTTCAAAGATTCAGGTGACTGAGGGTTATTATAATACTCCAATATTAAAAGTTGGTTTAAATTAATTATTCATATTTGTAGAATCTGTACTGCTAATAACACAATATAAATATAACAATCAGATAAATTTACAGTGTTAAAAAATAAATATGTAAAATAAATGATCACACTTTTATATTGCCATATATAACAGCAATAGACATGAAAATTATATAACATTTAAAAAAATATACATCAGCATGTAATTAATATGTACTAATTTATTTATTTATTTTTTTTGAAAATCGTTATCTGCCTGATGATTTTGTTACAGTTTTAATCTAAGATTGTGCGTTTACCAATTTATTTGCAACTGTTATTGTGTTCTTAATGCCTTTTGGTCCAGATGAACTAGTATTTAAGTAAATGGCTAGATTTCACTCAGTCCAGAGACAATAGATTTGAGACCATGAAGTTGAATTGTGACAGTTTTATCTGTCTGGTTTATTACTTATATGAGTACAAGGCTGACAAAAATGGTTTCACACAATATACTCTTAAAAACAATGTGTGAACAAGATTTTAAAGTGGAGTTGACATAATATTTATCAGTGCGATAAGCAGATGTTACAACTGGATTTAATTTATGCATGTCGTTTTGAAGTGTGTTGAAATCATCATCACATGGTGAGATGATGGTTATATCCAACATGTCACTTAAAGGACTCAATGTCGAATCATGCACCAATTCAGAGTAGTAAGTTTGTAAACCTCTTCGATAGCTATTCTAATGTCGAGGAGAGCCATGGGTATTATTTTTAGACCCTTGGTCATTCTCATGAGCTTTAAGTACTGCTTTCAAATGACTGTAAAAACTTTCGACAATACTATTTGAAATTGGATGGTATGCAATCATTTTTATTTTCTGTGTGCCCAACATGTGTGTAAACTCAGAAAACAGCTGATCTCATTTGGGAACCTTGGTCTGTGGTTATAATAGAGTAACATCCAAAACAAGTTATCCGAGCATTAAATATGGAACTACACATTGTTTTTGTCTACATATCTGGAATGGGTTTAGCTTCTGACCATCTTGAGAATCTGTCCATTATTCCCAATAGATAACTGTACTCATATGATTACGGTAAGAGATCCACTGAATTTGTGCGTAACGAACATCTAGAGGCGTCCCGAGTGCATTTTTGTATGCCTTTGTATTTTGGAACATTGACACGACTCGTAACGACATATTCAAGTTTTTATTTGGAGCTTCATGGATAATTTTCCTATGCTACGGCAAATTTTTGAAAATAGAATATTACAGATTTTGTTATTAAATCAACTTCTATTTGTAAAAGTGTGTCTACAATTATGTTCTGAAAACCTTGCATATGCCTAATGTCTGTAGAATACTGCAAAATTAGATCTAAATGGCATAACTGCAGGGGCAAATATTTGTTTTGGTTTTTATTTAAAATCATAAACAAGTATTTTTATCTGGGTAAATTTAAGCCTTTACTCTCTTACATGTGTCTGAATTTTTTTTTATTGTAGAGTAAATTGAAAACGGTTCCCTATCATATGTTGACCATTTTCATTGGCTTTTATTGAGCTTCATTAAACTGGATGTATTGCATACACTTGGCCTGCCTCCTGCAACCTTTCAAGATCTTCAAATAGCCTTGTCATAACAATGTCAACTGAGCAAATAAATAGCATTATTTTGAGCATAAAATATCACTGTTGTGCCTGTATAGCTCTTAGGTGTGATGTTAGTCCATATGGTCTACATCACACATTGAGTTCAAATACTATGTTTTTTGGTAAGTTTCCATTTTTGTGTATTTTCAAGACAGAAAATAAACCTATTATGTTTCTTTTGCATCTAATTTGCGAAGCACTTTTATTGCTTTTCTAAATTTTATTGAATTCAAATGAATAGGAGTTTCCCAATCACAGTTTGATTTTTTTCTTAATTTTTGGAAAACCCAGTGTAAATTTGTTTAAACTATAAGAAATAATGATTTTATTTTAAAGAATAGAATTCAATCAGTATGGTAAATGCACCTTAGATACTGTATATCTTCTAATAATTCCCATTCCCCCCTCCCTTTTTTGCACCTACTTGATATTTCATGAATAGAATAATGATTCACTGTTCCCCTTGTCTTTGTATAGGGATTATTATGTGATGATACAGTGCTTGCTGCTGCTGCTTGGCGGACGTTGTATGGTTTCCGTCCAGTTGATCCAAGGCTGTTAGAAGCTATTGTTTCATACATTCGAATGCAGGTATTTTATTTCTAGATTTATTTATTTATAACAGTCTAATTTTGTTTACCTCTTGATAGAAAATAAACAGAAATTTTTAAATAATATTTTGAGTTGTTAAATAGTACCTGTAAATTGTTTTATTACTGCTGACAAAAAAAAAAATCCATAAATTGTTAAAAAAATCTAAAAAACATTTTAATGAATATACATATCCTTACATTTTCTCACTAAATGATTTTACTGTATTCTGTTTACTGATTATCTCAAGGATTTTATCTCCCTAAATGATTTCTATTTGATGTGGTACTAAGTAGTGTAGATAATGTGCAATATTATGTAAATTAATTAGAGTAACATAAATTTCTTCGTATATTTTTCTCATTCAATTATTGATATAAGAGTAATTGTGTGCTAAGTGTTCAAATTGTGTAAGATGGAGGTAATTGTGTAAGTTTTTAATTAATCTATTAATCAACTTTGAACTGATAATAATAGTTTTTATTTTAATTTCTTTTTATTCTCATTTTAGTAATAGAATGTAAAAAAAGTACATGAATATATTTTGTAATCATTTTCCAATTGTTAAAATCCTGAAAACATTTTAAAGAAGGACTGAAGTGAAAAAGCTATATCTTAAATCATCCAAACTAACAGCATAACTAGTTCCTATAAACTGAAATTGCATTAAAAATAGTATAAAATTTAAATCACTGACATTTCAATGTCAAATCCTCCCCCTCCCCCCAAAAAAGAAAGTTAAACATTCTGTGAGACTTATTAAATTTTTATTTATTCTCTAAATTGTAAAATTTATATAGTAATTGCATACTTTTAAGAGATTTTCATCATTAATTCTTTTTTAGACTGAATTAATATTAAATTATAAAATCTAATGATTACTTCATATTTGATAAAACATTTGGTATGTAACAAATGAATACAATACTTCAAGCTATTGTGATTAGATAATACCTGTATGATTAATATATATTGTTTTTATTGTTTTAAGATTTAAAAAAAAAAAAGAAAACAAAACTTCAATGAAATGCCCATATTTCTAAAGAGATTGAATTCAGGTTTAATAATTTCCATGTTACTTATTCTGGATTTATTATACGTCAAAGCATAGGATCTTAATATTTGTTTAATGAATAATGAATTAATGCATTATGTAAATATTATAAAAAAATAAGAGCATTTGTCAGCTACCACATCAGCATTTGTCAGCATAATTTGTTAATTTGCTTAATTGGCATTATTTATATTTTTTTAAGATATATATCTATATGCATAAGGTATTAAAAAGTATATTCTATAAATTGTGTGAGTAATTTCCAATAATATTTAATTGAAATAAGTACAATAATACTCTTAAACATACATTGCATTGGATTTCATTTATTAAATTTGGTGTATGAAAGAGTATAAATCCCCAGAGTATATATAGGTCTTTGTTATTCTTATAATAGTTATAAATATTCATAAAATTGCAATTACAATAATTGTTGTTTTCAGTAAAATTTGCTAGAATGTTCAATATGGTTGTAATTTAAAAATTGAAGCAAAACTTGTGTATTGTGTTTGTATTTATTAATATGTAAAAAGCTTTGAATGTAAGTCCTACAAAACATAAATAATTTCTAATTTGTTTCTTTTTATATTAGGTTGATCATTTAGATTCCTTAAATACAGAAGACATAATGCATCGAGGTTCTGTGACATTTTTACCTATAAAAAGCATTATTCATCATATCCCATCTGAATAAATGTCAGAGACAATATTTTGTAGATATTATTTCTTGGTTCTTAATAAAACATTTACCAAAACAGTAGTTGACCTTAATTTTTTAAACTTTTATTTATTTACAGTTGTTTATACAATAGTATCTTTTTAAAAGTAAGGTATTATGTTGATTAAGTTATTATTAATACTTTGCAAAAGAGTGAACCTTTTACAAAATTTAACAGTTGAAAAATTGTTGTACAAAAAATCAAATTATTAATATTAACTAAGTATTAAGAAACAAGAAAAAAATATTTCTTAATGATACAAATAAGCTTTTCAATGTACACTGCTTATCAAAATTGAAGGATACTGACAGAAATCAAACTTGACTTTTAATTATTGAAAAATGATAAAACATAATTTGTACACAAGCTTTGTTTAACTTAAGTTATTATGTTTGCCAGTTGATTAATTTAAAATATATATAATTCATAGGCAAATTTATGGAAATATGAAATTGATGAAAAATGTTACCTGCATTGTAACAAATTTTTTTTTCTTTAATATGGTGTATGATCACCTTGGACAGAAATACAAACCTTTAATCTTAAATTCATAGAATTTACCAAAGTGTTGATTAAGTGTTGTGGAATTGCATGCTACTCTTCTAAAACTGAATAATTTTTAGTACCTGGGAGGTTCAGGTGGCTTACTGTAATTTAGCAGCTTAAGGCTACTATTTGAGTAGCATCTTCTTCCAAGTATTCTAATAATAGAGGTGCCCGATTTGAAGGAAATTTGCAAGTCATTGTCATAAAATATGGTTGAACAGCATTTTTAATTATATTTCTGGCTGATTAGACAGCTCCTTCAAAAGATATGCAGCTCATTGTGTAATGGTTTTTCTCTAAATCATTAAACTGCTTCTGTGGAAACACTCTTTCATGTAGAAGGGCTGAACATTTGCATGTTCCTCCAGATCAAAACACAATTAAAATAGCTAAGGCTATATATGGATTCATCAGTAAACAGTACATGATTTTATACCTTGGGAACTGCACTGAACTTGACAATAGTACCAATTTAAAGAACCCCTTTTAGAAGATGGAGTGGGACACATATATTAGCTTTTCTCATATAGTCCAATGTCCTCATGGAACCTTTGTGCAGGAATAGAACAACTGATTCATGTTCTTATGGCAGTCAGAAGATCTAAAACCAAAATCTTTTTGCATCTTCACGATTTCCTTTGAGCTGTTAGTGACAGAAAATAATCTGATGTTGTAATTGTTCTTGCTTGCTTTTGGCTTGACTGTTTAATAACAAGATCCCATTTTTAAAAAGTGGTTTTATGTTCGTGATCTAACACTTAGCAATTTATTCAAACCTCAGGTGACCTCTATTTGTGTTTGGCTCCCATTATGACTATGAATGCTGATTTTATTTCAGTTGACCAACCTCATTCAACTTAAACATTATTAAACACCTTTTTCTGTTGTATTTCCATTGTGCAAATCATCAGTTGCCTAATTTTCATATTTTATGTGCTAACCTATTCAAGAAAGTCCAATTTTGCATTAGTTATATATATTTAACTTAAATAATTATGCTATTAGACATTGGAAGAAAATTTTTAATTGGTGATAAAAATTTTTGCAGATAATCTTTTACTTTAATGCACAGCTTTTTGATTTTCTACAATATAATTATTATCAGGGCTGCTAGTGTGACTTTTATCAAAATCAAGATTAGGCTGGTAAATTTCCCAAGATCTAAAAATACTGTATTTTAAGTTTTTAAAGTTAAATAATTAAAGTCAGGCAGAGTAACTGTAAACAAGCATCAGCTGTTCCCATGTGGAGTTTAAACGATTTTAAAGTCTGTAAATTCGACCTTGATGACATTGAGATTAAGAATGCACTGGTGTTCGTATTATTCATTACTGTTATTGAGTCATTTCTTTAACAGAATGTTATTGAATTATGCTTATATCAGTTTTTGCTGATTTTTAGTGTGATATTTACTTCTAATCTTTGTGAGATTTGGGTGACGATAAACATAATTTATCTTCTGATTTTATACTGTTCTAGTTTGAGCATGGTTGTTGAAAGTCACATACCTCAAGTCACAAAGTCACATAGAAATAGCCTCCATCCTCTACAATCTAAATGATTTACTTCAAAGTAGCTGCCATGGAATTAGCAAATAGGGATTAAAAAAGGGGGAAACTGAATAAGCTTACAGTGTTGAAATATCGGCAATATATCATATAATTAAGGGTAGAAAGTGCAGTATAATTAGAATGGGGTTGTCCAGGCCTGCTGAATTGCCAAAGGAGGTAGAGGTTGTCCTAGTAAAGTGTCCTAATGCAAGGTCATAAATGGGTTTCCCTTTCTGATGCAAGAAACTAAAAATGACTGTTCAATAATTCATTGGTGCCAGTGAATTTTAGAGAATATTTCAGAGAGATGGCTGATATCAAAGTAACATCAATCAATTTCTTTAAAATAACATGAAGTATTTGCAGAAATCCCAAAATATATCATGAACTCATTTGTTTTCATGGCTTCTATGAAATTAAAAACTGTGCTTCGAACACTCAGTTGATAAAAATGTGTATGGTTGGTGGGCAACTCCAATGAGACTGGCTTTGCCAATCATTTATCTAGGTTGAGAGTCATTGGACAAAATTGAGATGCTGCTTACAATTCCCCCTTCATCACGGGGATTATTATAAACAGATAGATGACAGTAGATTAATTGACAACGAAGTGATAGAAACAGCTGAGGAATTAATTAGGAAAATAAACTAACAATTTGATGATGATTTTTTTTTTTTTTTTTTTTGCCTGCTGTGGGCTTCTAAAAGGATAATAAAGTGAAATTTATAAAATTCGTTTACGTATACTCTTCCTGATACTACCTACTTTTAATGAATATTATTCTAGCAGTTCTTGTTTAGAAACTTTTTAAAAAATTTCTTTTATTCTCCATAAAAATTTATTTTGATAGCATGGATTTATTTCCATTTTGAGAATCATTTTACAACACAGCAACTAGAGTCTCCTATCGCTTTTGTTCCTATTTTAGCCAAATTACCAGCACGATGTAATCTACTGTGAAACAGCAAAATTAATTGAAAGCTGAAGCACAGACACAGTAGATAGTATCAAAGGGTGCTAGACTGATATTTTTATTTAAAGCAAAGCGTCAATTTGACATTGTAGAAAACGTAATATACACCCCGGAGAATGCATATTCAATTTATTTTGTTTTTATATTTCTAGTAAAACTATAATATAACATAAAAGCATAGCATAAATAAATATATTTTTTTTTTTCACATTATAATAAATTTATATGTATCAGTTTCCACAATAAGATTCAAAATCCAAACGTTTCTATAATTTTTGAAGCAAAAACCAAGAACCAAAACCAAGTTAAAAATTAAGATCTTGTGGAAAAACCTTAGAATCGATAGCTTTGATTGTTGTAAGTGCATCATTCAATTTTCAATTTTTTTCTTTTACATGCATTGATAAAGATAGGCAATTAGAATTTCATTTCACAAAACCTTCACAAATTTAAGTACTTATGTATAAATGAATTAAAATCTATTTATTGAATTAATTGATAAATACCAATACATTATACTTTGTAAGTTTCGATGAAATTGTTGACGAATAAGAGTTCTTTTTAAAACGTTAGCATTATTGTAATATTAGTTTCCACTTTAAATATTGTTAGTTTCTTTTATGAAACTAAAAACATTCTGAAGGCAACAAAAATATTTGTAGTTTTTGTCTTAAAGTTTTGATTATTTTTAAGACAAATGTACATATTTTAGTAAAACTACTCTGTGCAAGTACTATTCTGCTAGAATTACTTATATTTTGTTAAATTACTGCTCACTAAGGTAATCAAATAGAAATGCATTTTGTTATTCACATAGTTTTTAACTATTGCACTTCTTTAAAATCTTTTTTTTTTTACGCGTATTGCTTTCAGTTCTGTTTGACTGAATAATATTTGTTGTATTGTTTTTTCAAACAGCTTTTTATACATACAAATAGCATTTCATTTATTATTTATTTCTACATATTCCTGTTCATTAAATTTAAAGTGTATTCAGATAAAAAATACTTTGGGTAATTGTATTAATAACCAAGGAATACATATAATTTAATTCATAATTCCATTTAACAAAGCTATCTTAAAAATACTCAATGCAAAAGCAATTCTCACATGTACACGAAATTTATTCTGAGTGAGGCCCTCAAATTGAAGGCCGTTTGTAAATTTAATTGAGGTGGCAAAGCAATGAAATAAGAAAAGCAAGATTAAATTTATAGCAATTTAATTCAGAGATTTAATTTTTTATTAGGTCTTTCAAGATTAATTTGTCCTTTTATAATTATAAACGCAAAAAATAACAATAATAACATTTATTTATTAAAAATATTAATAAACAAGCTTTTTAGTGTAAGGGAACTCCCCCCACCCGCCAAATTTCGTACGTTATTTGAAGAAAAAACAGATATTTTTATACTATATGTTTTATTTTTCATTAAAGGTATATTTTTATCTAATATATAGCATTTGTATCAAATGAATTAACATTTAAGGACTTATATATCAAGAAGAGGAAGATTTTTTTTTTTTTCATATGTATCTCGTTAGTAAGGTGATTTATACAAATATAAAAACAATTAAAAAAATATCAAGGTGAATATCTGTCTGCCTGTTATTGTAAAGTGAATAGTTTCGATTTACTAAAATTTAAAAAAAAAAAATGTTACCAATTCCTGAATAAATCTTATTTTAGTCATTGTTTGACACCAGTTCATTTTCAATATAAGGCATATATCCTTTACGAAGTCTGTCAATAAAGTAATGGGATTGTCTCAAAGAGGATATTTATTTAAAATTTAAGACAAATTTATTGTTTTTGTTTCCTTCAATATCAAAAAGAGTGTTGTAGTTCGTTTTCTGATAATTGTTTTAATAGCTGTGATAAAAAATGTATATCTTTTTGAAAAGTGAGTATATTTGCTACAAAATATGATTAATTTCTTACCTTTAGAATATCTTAAATATCTAAATAAAAAAATTCATGTTATAATTAATTAGCAACATTTAAATTAACAAATCTATAATATGCTTAATTTACTTTTTGATATAGCATACCTTTTTAATTTTTATTTAATTGAGTTATTTATGTGTATAAAATAATCATTTAGATTTTGTGATGCTACAAGCATATTGAAAGTTTCTAAAAATATATTTTTAATATGTGACTGTATTCTTCAGTTTTTTTTTTATTAATTTGCTTATATGTATATATATATATATAATAGTTGCTTTTATTTAAAAAAATCAAATAGATCATTAAAATCTTTTGGATTGTTCTACACGATTAATGAAAACAAATTAAATAATTAACAAAAAATCTTGAGAGGTGCAAAAAAGAGATAAAAGAAATAACATACCCTCAATAAACCAAAATTTACGTTTTTACTAAATTTAAATTACGTTTTTAACCATAAGAAGATTTATCGATATGTTCTAAATCGAAAAATACAGTGTTTCAGACATCACAAGCATTATAAAAAATGCAAACATTGGATAGAGTGCCCTTCTTTTCAAGTATAATTTTTAATTACAACTTCTCAAAGTCTGAACTAGGGGTGTAACATGGACATTTATGATATAACATGAGAATCAGTTATATTTACTAATGCTGATAATCTATGCAAAAATGAATGTATTAAGAGAAGCATTTGAATTGGCTTATTCTAAACAAAAGAACCACTAATTGATATTTTTTTCTGTTCGAAACAAATAAAAATAATTAAATAAAAAGAAATAAAATAAAAGATAATTATTTTATTTCTTTTATAATTTAATTTTTGCAGTTTACACTGAGAGAAAGAAATGAGAATGGCAATAATATCTATGATTTTTCGGATTTCTCTTTGTGTGCTTTAATAATAAAAGTATTGATTTCGGGGTTTATTGTTTATGGATACTTTTCGAATATTGTTAGTTGTAATTAAATTATTTTTCTAGGTTTATTTCATAACAATAGTCTATGAAAAATTCGTAGTTTTATTGAGATGTTAAAAAAATACAAGGATGCAAATGTCATTTTTGACATTTTAAATTAAGTGCTATGAATTTTGATAAGAAACGATAAATTAATTATAAATAATTTAACGTTTGAAATTAATTAATTTAACGCATTCAAACATTATAATTAATTTTATTTCTTTAAAAAAATCGCATTGACGAATTTTATTTAATAGACTAAAAAAAAAAATGCATTATTATGGTAAGGCTCTTTCGTTTTTAAAATATAATCTTTTTATAAAGTTAATTATCGATATTTAGCGTTAATGCTACTGTTTTTCTTTTGTTTTAAATTAGCTAAACTAAACTGTGAAATTTAATGTTCTGATTAAATTGTTTATGAGCCAGAAATATAAATAGATTTAGAAAAGATTTGGTCATGGGAAAGTTTATTTCTCAAGATTGTGGCATTTCCCAGGCTATTCATCAAGCAAAGTACTTTACTTCCTACATAAACGACACGCACTAGATATTAAGGTAGAACTTTTTTTTTTTTTTAATTCTTTTTTTCTCAAAATCTCCCCTTTTACTCTGCGCTCGTATTTGTAGAGAAATGTAAATAAAATTATGATTCCCTCCACTCTCTTCATTTCTACATTACTTTTTTTCTGTTTTTCGGCTGTCATTTGAAGCTAAAACCCACGGGTTTCCAAATTTAGTTGAGTTTATCTGAAAGTGAGGTTGCATTGAAACGATGACCTAATTAATGGAAAGCCATCTATTTAAGGGTTTTCTTGGCTTCTGAAATCTTCATCAAAAGAAGTACCACATATTCACGAGGATTACACCAAACAGGATTTTAATTCAGTTCTCTAAAAGCATAACTTTAAATCATGGTAAGTTTATCTTTTGAAATCTTAATTCGCTTAAGTAGTTAATTTGCTTTACTTGTTAATATTTTAAGTTGATTTGATTAAGCGTTTTGTTGAAAAATGAAATCTTGTTAAAACTTTACAATAATCTAATTTAATAAAAAAAATTACGGTAGGTATTCTTTCTCAGAAAAGCAAGAAACGATTTGAGACTTTTCACAAAAATACAGTGATTTACTGAGAAAAATGGAGAAAAACTGACTAATTTCTGCGATATGCGTTCAAATTCATGAAAGCTAACAACGAAAGTCCTTTATCTCGTTATATATATATATATATATATATATATATATATACTTTGTTAGTCTAAAATCTGAAATTTCGATTCTACTGTAGGTTATTCACCAAGTAAAATCTGCGTAAATGATTAGTTCTTAAGAATTCACTCGATTCTTCTAATGAAAATCATCTATCTATTTTCGAAGTCATCATGATTGTCTATTATCAAATTATTTATTTATTCAGTCATTAACTATTCGATATGTGCTATTATGTATTATTCCTTTTGAAAAAAATTGAGCTACGCCGTTTTGAAATTTAGATTTTAATTTTCGATATTTTGTATATACCTAAAAAATCAACAGAAAAATTAATTAGGATTGTTAGACACTATGGCATTTTTGGTAATTTTAGATGAATTAAATATGAGAGTTTTTAGACTATTAATTTAATCCTAATTTAAACATACATGTTGTTTGAGCATGTAGAGAAATTTGTATGTAGATTATATTTAATAATACAGCGGGAAAAATTCATTATTGAGGAAAATAAATTCAAAATCTGTAATATTATGATTAAAAAGTTAAAGACATTAATTTGATTTTTCTGTACGTTTGTTATTTATTATTTTATATTATTTTTAATTTCAAACTGCTCAATGACTTGAAAAGCGAAGTTATTTTTTTTTAATCACTTAAGTTTGATATCAATTTAATTTTCTAATAGAAGTTTCAAAAATATTAGGAGATAATTTACTACAAACATCTTCTTTATCGATAACGTATCGCCTAATACAAACACAATGTTGTATATTAGCAATTGATAGTATTATTAATATAATTATTGATATACAATTAATATACAGCAAAGGTTCTTTTTTTATGTTAACATAAATGCATACATTGTATTAAACACAGGTAAATGCAATGTATTTAATTTATATATGAGATGTATTTATATAAACATAAATTTATATGTAATATAGGCTCATACTCATGGTTAGCATATTTTATGTCTGTGTAATCAGATCAAAATTTCTATAGTAGATATCTTAGATGTGGAAAAAAAAAAAAAAAAAACCAGTTTACAATATAGAAATGTTGAATTTTGAAAATTGAAAATCATCGTGAAAGTAACCTTTACATGAAAAAAAAAAAAAAAAAAAAATCGATAGATTAAATTTTTAAACATAATAATTTTTTAAATTTAATAGTAAGAAATAACTTTGCAGTTTTTAATTCAAATCGATCAAATTTTTTTGAGTGTACTGCATTATGCTTGATAACATAGCCTATTACTTGATAGTATCGTATTAAAAAACTAATTGTATTTCTTAAAGAATAATACATAGGAAAATAAATGAACATAATATATCATACTTAAGGTTCGAATTGACGACTTGAATATTTAGAAATAAATGTTAAATATATTTATAAATGAATAAAAAGGCATTCTGAAATATTTCTTTAAAATAAATGTAAAAACAAAATTTTTCATAATATGCTTGAACATCGAAAATTATAAAATTTCAATTCTATGCTTATTTCAGCAAGTTCACATTCACAAGATATGATTATTCACGTACAGAAATTATCAGTTTGAAATTAAATTATATATTTAACTGCTATTGGTTTGCTGTGATATTTTGATTGATTTTGAGGTTTTTATAACTTTAAAGAGCACTCATAAAAGATTTTCTTAAACATTTAGGGGGACGAAGATAAAAAAGAAAAGAAGAAGAAAAGCAAAAAGAAGTCAGCCCAAGAAGCAGATGCTTCCCAAGATGGTGAAACTATGTCTGTCGACGAAACTCCTGATCCTGTTCCTGAATCAATACCTGAACCAATAATCACCGCTCCACCAACAATGGAGAAGAAATCATCTACTAAACGAAAGGCTCATAGATGTGGCTCTAATGTTTTTGCTATGTTCACTCAAAGAAAAGTACAAGAATTCAAAGAGGTGAGAATATGTATATATACGATCACCAAAAATATCTTTAAAATTCAATTACCTGTTAAGTAATCCGTGCTTTTCCCTCATTTAAAAACCATCTGAGTTCAGAGATTTTCTATTGAATTTCCTTTCCAAGCATTGCATTTGGAAATACTTTTGGATTAACAATATATCTCACTCCAAAAATCATTGACATCAATTGCTCTCTTGAATACTTTACTTGTTGATGATTTTTTCTGACACCTGATATTGTTTTTAAGCTTTCATGTGTTTCATGTACTTTTTTTACTATTTGTTTTTAGACTTCCAGCAAGTAATTTACATTTTGTCGTTGAGAATTTGTTCTTGTTTAAGGGTTTTGCGCTTGTTTTTATTTTGGTTGCATCTTAGCCAAATTTGGCTTTTGGGCCATAAAACCTTTAAATACCTACTTGCATACCAATTCTCACTTAAATTTGGGTGATGATTTTGATGAAATTCAAGTGTTTACAAAAAAATGTAGTAAATTATATTTTGAAAGATATAAGGTATCAGAAATTTTTGCATTAATGGCAAAAAGTTTCTGGCATGTTGTACTGATTATTACAAAAATATAAATGCAATGACAGTCATTGAGATTATAACCCTTTGCTCATAAAGAAAAGTTGAAGAAGAGAGTATTTTAAATTCAGCGAATATCTTAAAATACCTTTTTTTCTCAATTAGGAAAGTGGAGAAGTCATAGTTTATCGGCAGTAAGTTATGCTTTAAAAACTGATGCTAAATTAAAAAAAAAAAAAATATCATGTACTACTTAATTATTTACTATTTAAAGATGTATAAAAACTACTGAAAAATTTCTGTAAAAAAGCCTTTCTCCAATATAAGTACCACAAATTTCATAGAAAGAATGTGTATTTAATTTTTTTTTAATTGCTAAATAAAACCATATTCAATAGTTTCTTCTACTAAAACTATATATTGTCTTCACGAAAAAAAAAAAATCATTGTACAATATTCATAACTATTTAAAATTATTTAAATTAAATTTTTTTAAAATTTCATTGAACTGTTCTTTCAATATTGAAATATTCAGTTTATTTTCAACCTTCCTTTTAAATATTGCCCATTTTCTCCAATAAAGTCTATATTTATTAGCTGAAGATAATAAAGCTATTTTAATTCAAAGGAAAAACTGTCCTGATTTAATTAATAATTATTATTTTAAATAGGAGTTTTATTGCAATAAATATTAATGTATGATGTTGCGAAAGTTATTTTTAGTATGTTTAAAGTTAAGTTTGAACACACTCTTGAGTAATTTGTTTGGAAATTAAAACGTGCCTTTCATGCAGTTTTTCTTCACAAATTTTATTGGTTAGTAACGATAAAAATCATTGTAATTTTTTTATTTATTGTTGTATTTATTTTTGAAATAAGTTTTCTTAACATAGTTTGCACTATCTAGTGTTAAATATTCAATTTCATATTTCTATACTAAACAATTTACTATTTTTGTAAATTTCAGTATTTATTTGCACATTTTCTTCGATTTTTTTTGTAGGCTTTCCAACTGATTGATCAAGATAAAGATGGTTTCATTACAAAATCTGACTTGAAGATAACATTTGATTTATTAGGTTCGTATTTTCCTCTTAGTAACCGATTTCATTTTTAAAAAATTACTGTAATTAAAAAATTTATATATATATATGTATATTAATAATTTATGCATGAAGGAAATTTAAGGTATTGTAGAATAATGTACTAAAAGAAGATATTCACGAAATTATTTTGTTTAAAATATCTTTATTTTTAATTATTCATAGAATTTTTAGCATAATCAATTTTCTTTTTCAATTGTAGTATATTTATTATCTATGAACAGTTTTATACATAACAAACATAATCTTTATATAAAAATTAGTAGTTGAATAACTGATTATTGAAATTTTCGAGACAAGCTTAAAAAAAAAAATGAATTATGGATTTTTCTAACGTCTAATATTTTCATGTATATCACACTCATGTATTTTCAATTTCTACAAATTTCAAATTATCTTTAAAAAAGTCCTTTTCTAACCAACTATCTTTTTCTAACCAACTATCTTTTTCTAACCAACTATACTAAATACTGTTTTCTAATAAAATCAAAAACAATACGTTTTATACGAATACGTATTGTTTTTGATTTTATTAGAAAACAATATTTAGAAACAATATATATATATATATATAAATTTAAATATAACAATAATTATTTATATCTTGTTTTATACAAATACACTTTATGCATTCTTAAATCATAATTATTAACAGTGTTCACTAAAGACAGATGAGTATTTATTAAAAAAAGTAGCTATTTAAAATATTTCTTATACCAAAAATTAAATTTATGAATGAGACAAATGTATTGAATTAAATTTATTTTGATAGTCTTGAAAATATTGTTCGATGTTGTGATCAGAAAATCTTTCCCTATTTGTGATTCACGTACTAAAAATACTGTGAAAGAAATTTCTTATGAATCCGAATCAAGAAATTATGTGAAACGAATAATGAGTTATTATAATTATAATCTCAGGACGTGAAGTTGATGACGAAGATCTCGAATCTATGCTTGCCGAAGCTCAGGACCTTTGAATTTTACAATGTTTCTCACTATTTTTGGTGAAAGAATTTCAGGTAAATAACGTTTTTTTTCATTCTTTTCATAAAATTGTTATTTTAAAAAAATTTTTAATTAAAAAAATTTATTTAATAATAAAATGTTATAGTAAATAAATACAAATCAAATTTTAAAGTGACAATTTGATAAATGTATCTTTTAATGATATATTTATGTTGTAAACTTTTTAATTAATTATTATTTACAGTCTCCTTTCATACAAGGTGGAATTTAAAATGTAAAACTGACCAAATGACTTCAATACAAAATTTCTTTTAAATCAAATTAAATTTTGTGAGGCTTAGTGTAGTTTAGAAGTTGTGCGAAATGCATTACTATCTATTAAAATAAGTACTCAAAATACTATTTGGTAATCAATAATAATAAATTAACTAAATAGAATTCTCTTTCAAATAATTAAATTAAAAGTAATAAAATTAGAATTCTCATAAATTAGATTTAGAAATTAGAAATAAATTAGAATTCTCTTACTTAATTAATTAAATTAAATTAGAATTTTCTTAATTAATTAATAAGTAAATTAAATTAGAATTCTCTTTCATAGTAAAAAGAAAAATTAAAGTAAGTAGGATTTTTGTTTTATTTTAATAATTTGAGTCGATGTAAATATCTATATTCATTATTTATCTTAATGCTTTTAACGAAAATTTCGCTTTCCAGTCATAAATAAACTTTATTTTTTCCAAAAATTATTTTGATTTAATGTTTTTTTATTCATCGTTTTGTTTCTTTGAAGTAGTTAATCTGCGAATTATTCATATTAAGATTTTAAATTTGTTTGCTTCAAACAATTAAGATCTGATAAGGATGATAAATATAGCATAGAGTATTTAGTATTTTATATAGAGTTCAGAAGTATATAGAGTAGAGAGTTCGAGAAATATTTGGCTATTTAGAAACTATTATTTACTTCTAACAAACACAAGTCTGCAATTGTAAAAAAGTAAAAAAATGTTGTACATGATTTTTATAAATTTCTTTAATATTGGTTAATTTACTTTATAAAAGATTTCAAATTAATTCGAATGTCTTTTGTTCGAGTTATGGTATTTGCTCTAAAATGTAACTGTTAAATTGCATAGAATCTATTTGAGTAGTAAAATAGCATTTCACCAAAATATTTTATTTATATTTTAGTCGGTGTTTTTTTTTTTTTTTTTTTTTTGTGCACGATTTGATCTAAGAAGAATTTTTAAATAGAAAAAGATGAAAATTAAATATTTAAAAAATTAGGTTTATCGTAACTTTTTAAAAAAATTTCATCAATGCTCTTTTATTTATATAAATTATTGTCATCAAAATTTCTTTTGTTATATTTTTCGTAATTATGTTTCATTCTTTTATAACATAATTAGTTACTAGCATTTTAAAAAATTGTAATTATAAGATATTTTTAAAATGAGAGAACATTTTTTGTTTTATAATTTAGGAACGGACGAAGAGGATGTTATTTTGTCAGCGTTTTCTATTTTTGATGAAGGAGATGGCAAAATGAAAAGATGTAAGTTTCTTCTTCTTCGTTTCTTTAAAACGATAATTAATTTTAGAACCGCTACTTTATACTCAAAATGCATTTTTTTGTGTTTTTAAATATTTTGTAGTTCCGTAATGTTTTTTTAATAAAAGATAATTTTTCAGACTGAAAAGCACTTTGCGGAAACGAGGGGGATAAGTTTACTGATGAAGAGGTAAATATATTTTGAATAATTTTTAAGTCCTCATGTTGTTTATCTTATTTATTTTTATTTCGTAGTAAACTAACTTTTAACAATATAACCAAGAAACAAAGAGTATATAGTTGGCAACAAATTTTATTAATGCTCATCTATCCTCACATTAGTTATCTTCCTTTAATTATCAAATTATAGTTTTCAGTTAAGAGCTATATTTAAAACTCGAAAATATATATAAAATGGTTTAAAATTAATATTAGGTTTTCACATTTTTTCATGAATCGAATTATGTAGTGCAACATAAAACTATTTTTTCCCTAATGCAGTTGACAAATACCTAGACATTTGTATTTTAAGTCTTTACTTCGTGAATTGAATTACATGAGTTTGGTTTGATATACATTTGGAAATTTATCAAATCTGTTATTTTCTATGGAAACAAAATGCTTGAACCAATGAAAATAAGGGTGCTTGAACCAACAAAAAATGCTTGAACCAACAAAAATTATGAAAAGTTGTTTGTTTCGTTTTCAGGAATAGTTTTGGAGATTTGTGTCTTGAATTCTATGACATGTTTTTCTTTTTCATAATCTAAATATATGTTTAGGATATGTATTTTATTTAATAATCTGATATCTACAAGCTTTTAATTAAATTGTTATGTTGTTTAATTTTTAATACGAATTCTTTAACATTTACTATTTAACACTACATTTGAATCTTTTTGTTGCACTTAATATTCTTGAAATATTAACAGTACGTTTGTAATGTTTACATTTAAGATACTTTTAATAAAAATTTTCTTGTGTTTGTTAGATAAATAAAACAAATATAGCGACAATGAATTTTATTTATTTAATACTTGCAGATGAGGAACGACAAACATTATTTATTTATTTTATTATTAAATATTATTATGTTTTTTTTCAATAGTTTATATTTAAATTGACAGAAGTTAAATAACAAAAAATAAATTAATCTGTTTTAATTTGTTAAATTTTTTGATTTGTTACTTTTAATATCTCCTAATCATAACAAAATTTAAAATATGTATGAAAGCAGATAAATTATAACTGTTTTTATGAAAATTGTTACAGTAAAAGTCAAATATTTGTTCACCCAGATTTAAAACAGAAAATCGTGTTTAACAGTTATATCAGTAATAATAATCATATTTTTATTATGCAATAACTTCAATAGTGCTTGAACAAAAATAACATTAAACTGAAAAATAATAAATAATTATTTATTTCTATAAAAATTATCATAAAGGAATAATTATCTATTTCTATGTTAATTATCTATTTCATCAAAAAAAATATCTTTGAACATAAGGTTTAATGTATTTAACATAAATTTTGATCACTTTAATCTATCGAACACTAATTGGAAAAAGAAAAGTATCTTTTACTACCATTAAAATTTGATTTTTAAGACTCTCATTTTAATTTAATATTAAATTTTTGAGATCTCAATATAAGTGTGTTGTACTTATCGTTATGTATGAAAATCCTGGGCATTGCGACAATGGCAATGATGGGCAGATTTTCTCTCCAAAAGGGACTATGCTACCTTGTAAAAATCAAAAAAAAAGACCTCCTTCCACATTGCAAAAACAGTTCATGAGGTCAATACACCAAGAACTTTCAGTAAGATTGACCGTAAATACGGAAGGACTGGCTCCAGTATTCCCGATAAACCTAGACGGCAGGCAGTGGCTTTGCTCCGTCTATCAACAGGACATTATTGCCTTGCCATCCATCTTAACCGTATTGGCATTTTTGCAGTGGCTACGTGCACATTGTGTAACACAAACGTGAATTTAGATAGAGACCACCTGCGTTCCTGCGGTGCCCTCCATGGAGAAGTTGAGGCATCCAGATATTGGGAGGCAACGAGCTTTATGGGGCGATAACTTCCGGTTATCATCTGAACTTTTTATGTTTCTGTTCTTGTTACTTCTATTCTTACTTTTTCTTCTTAATGTGATATGTTATTCTGTTTGATGTGCCACAGCCATTGGAAATAAAAATTTAATATTAAATTGAAAATCAATGATAAATTTTAACTTAATAATACATTTACAATGAAAATACATTAGAATATAATAGTTCTTAAATATCTATTTTATTATATAATTTGTAGGCTGACATTTGTCTTAAAGAAGCTCCTGTTGACAAAGAAGGTTACATTAGTATACGAAGGTTTACACAAATTTTAACGAAGGGAGATGAAGATGATGATGGAGAGGGTGGCTAAATGCAAAATGAATGGGTAAATTTCAGTTTTTTCATTGTAATGAATGAGTAAATTTCAATTTTTTTCTTTTGTAATGAATGGGTAAATTTCAGTTTTTTCATTGTAATGAATGAGTAAATTTCAGTTTTCTTTTTAATGAATGGGTAAATTTCAGTTTTTTTATTGTAATGAATGGGTAAATTTTAGTTTTTTCATTGTAATGAAATTTCAGTTTTTTCATTGTAATTAATGAGTAAATTTCAGTTTTTCAGTGTAATTAATGGGTAAATGTTTTTCATTGTAATGAATGGGTAAATTTCAGTTTTTCATTGTAATTAAGATAATTTCGATTTAAATTGAAAATGTTGCATACTAGAATGTAGGGCACTTAAGTAATTTACTTGAAATTTGAGAAATGATTGTTTTGTTTTTAAGAATCAAAAGATGTTGAAGAACAGATTGAAATATAGAAATTAAATAAAAAAGGGAAAAAAGTGCAATTTTATTATAATATTTTTTTTCTGATTCAGAATCAAGCTATTAAGATAATAATTTTTTTCCACAATTAATATTATCATAGTAGTGCAAAAAAATTTCATGACTGAAAATCTTTTTTTTCACCTTTAACTTAATATTAAATGGAATTTGAAAGATACTCGAAGAATAATTTTGAGATAACTATACATGCATACTAGATAAATATCAAGATCAATGTTTTGCTAATCAAGTTAAAATCTTGACATCTTAAAATACTTATAAAAATTTGCATACTTAAGATTACAGTGTTGATCAAGTTTGATCATCTAACTCATTGATTTAAAATTTAAATTCAAAAAAAAAAAAAAAAAAAACTGTGATATAAATTATAGCTTTTGCATTAGTTGAAGTTCATTATTATCTTAAATGATAGTAAGTTTTTAAGAAATTAAGTAAAAAAAAAAAAAAAAAAGATTTCAGACATAACTTATTATACTAGATCTGAAACCTGATACAAATAAATTGAAAAACATCCTAAATTAATTTTTCGAAGTAATTATTTGAAATATTATGATGCTGAAATATTAATTAATCTCATTTAAAAATATTAAACATTCATTATTTTGAAGTGTAAATTTTACTGCATAACTTCGTGAATAACTAGTAACTGGACTTACTTTCGTAATTTTCGAAAGTAACTGCACTTAAGATGAAATAAGATTACTCATATCTCAATGAATGCTATTGATTTTTAACTTATTTATTTTTAAAATATATAATTAAATTTTAAATAAGTGTATTAAAGTGTAAAGTGTGAAGTGTATATTTTATAGTAAATATAAATTTTTTATATTTATTTATTGAACAATAAAATATTTTTGGCTCATATTTTAATTTTGTATCATAATATTTAATTTTAATATGATAAAAAATATTTATGAATTATAAATTTATATAAATGTTCATATCTTTCTTTAGGAAGAAAAGACGCAGTTCTAATACTACGTTTCAAAGTAGTTGGATATTAGAGAAGACAAGTTATTATCTGTATTGCAATTGTAAGACGGAATTGACCAACTCTCATTAAAACTTCAAAATAAAATGTTTAATTATTTAATGACTGAATGTTTAATTATTTAATGAGTCACTTAATGGATATTAGAATTTTTGAAATGCATATTTCTATATATATACATATCTCCCTAAAGATGAAATAAGATATTTCTCATATCTCAGTGAATGCTATTAATTTTAACTTATTTATTTTTAGAATATATAATTAAATTTTAAAGAAATGATTAACATTTTTACAGTAAAAATAAGTTCTTATATTTATTTGTTGAACAATAAAATATTTTTGTCTAAGCGTTTAATTACAATAATAACATGATGCCATTTCAAATGTTTATTATTAGGAAAAGTTGAAAGAAATTTAGAGAGAAAAATTGATGAAGTGGGGTTTGGTTTGGTTTAGCTTTCTACGGTCATTTTGTGCACACTTTTGAGATAATTAGACCGGGACCTACAGTTTAACGTGTATTCTGAACCACCAACAAACATCCATGCTACCTCTAGGATTTGATGAAATGGGAGTGATTGCATAAATGAAATACTATTTTTTTTAAAAGATAGTAATTATTCTTGATATGAAAATTAACATTTGTGTGAGCATGTAAAATATTTTTCCGTAAAAATTAGTCCAAATACAGTTTTAATCAAAGAATCTAAATAGTCTATTATAATTAAAATAATTATTTGAATAAAAAAATTCTTAAAATAGAATTGAATAATATATCCAAAGTCTATGTTTCATTATTTTAGCTAAACGAAGCTATATGGTAAAGTAATAATATTTCTGAAGACTATTTTCTATTGAAATTCAAAGCAAACATTAATTATGTAAATCACACGTAAACATTTATTGAAAACAGTATTCTATAGTACATAATTTATTAAGGTACACGAACACCTTCGGAGGAATTTTTTGAAATTATTGAAATACTTTATCTTTGTAAACATTTTTGGACTGAATACATCTAAAAACTTATGATTTCACATAAAAAATTTCATTATTGTATTTTAAAATTTTTATAGGGGTCAAAAATTGATGGCCAAAATTGCTACTGTTACAAAACATGATAATTCAAAAACAAATAAATATTTTTTAAATTTCTAAGTTTTTATTTGTTTATATTAACATTCTACAAAATTAACAGGGAATAAACCTCTGGTAAATTTATAGCTTTATTATTTATTATTTTGTATTGTTTTAAATGTTGTCGACACAAAAATTCTTCCAAAATTTGCATGTAGTTCCAAGTTTAAACAATTAAAATAAAAATGTTTATTAGAGTGTTAAACAGTTAATATTTAAATTTAAAATATGTTGAATCTGAAAGATAAACAAGTAATATAAAAAAGTTTTTAAAGTCAATTCCTACTTAGGTTAACAAAGAAAAATTTTAGTTTTAGTTACTTTTTTATTAAATAATTGCAATTAATATAAATATTAAAAATTAATTAATTACATTTAATTAATAAATTACTATGTGAAAAAACTGCATTAACATCAAGTGTCATCCACTACAAGTTTAAAAATGTATTTGAACTTGAGTGGATGAATAAAAAGTATTCTATTCACGATTGAAAAATTGAACAAGATATATATAGGGAGAGCGTGATCTAATAGTAGGAATTGAAAAACAAAATAAAAATTAATAAGAAGAAAGAATAAAGCTTCACAAGGTTCTGGTAAATGTTAACCATTTTATTGAAATTCGCTTTCATTTAAACATACAAGGACAATTTGTTAATACGGACTGGGAGTGAATTTCATTTTTGCTGCCAACCCAAATACGTTTAAAATCACTGCCCAAAATAAATGAAGTATGATGAGAGATTCACAACCGAACATCAGAAATACTTGGCGTCAGCTGTAAGGTAAAGCTAAAAATAAACAAAAAAAGAGAGAAAGTTTTAGTTGTTGCGCTGTAGAATATTTTCAAGAGCACAAATATGATTCTCCATTGAACATATATGGGCTGACAAACATGCACATGTAAATTGAAAAATATAAATTAAATATCTTATGCATAATTATTTGATGATAAATTTGCCCTCAACTTTAACTATATAGAAATTCCATTAAAAAGAATTAAGTACATTGATGAGTGAGTGAATGATGAAGTTTTATATGCATGTATAAATATTTATATTAAAATATTGGTTTTACATTAAGTTAAAGATTCACTTCTAAAAGTTCGTTGTTTATAAAAATTTTATATTTTTATCAATTAAATTAATTCTTATCTTTTATGCAAATTTTATAAGTTAACTGTAACAAAATATAAAATTTTTATAAACAACGAACTTTTAAAAGATAAGGAATTTTCGTAAGGAACGTTTGAAATCAAAATCTTATTTTGTAGTTAAACAAGAGTAGCTTTGTATAAATACAATTTTCTGGTAAATACTTTTAAAAGCGTTGGTTGCAAAATGTAATGTATCAGGTCTATTGCTGTTGAAAATACAGCTTATACCACGAATAGAAAAAAACAACAACCATGAATGAAATAGAAAGCGTAAATTGTTGAATATGAATTACGCTTGTTTATCATTTAATATCTAGCACGTGTCAATCACTCACTCATTGTAACAAATTTTTTTAATTTGATAAATATATATATTTTTTTAAATGAAAGAACATTTTTTTTCCCAAAATCATCATTTCTCTACACATACTGACTGAATCTATTGCTTTCTTTTAATTCAAATATTAATATTCACTTCTTTATAATTTTAATATGAGTATCCGCTTCTTTATTATTTTAAGACTAATATTTAAATCCTTGTAATTTTAATCTTTATTTTACTTTATTAATTGAAGAATAAAAGACAAAAAGGATTCCGCAGTTCTCGGAAGAGCGCAAGATTTACATACGGAGAAAGGTAGTTTCGGTCTTTTGGTCTCACAAGGCTGACAAACAGTGTTTGGAAGGTGGTCTCTTGTAGAAGTACAGTCACACCACTGACACTGGAAACTTTGAACAGATTTCAAGAACTTTCTAGCGAAAACACTTCGCCAATTTTTAATGTCACCAGAAGAAGCCTTGTTCAACGAGTGAGATGAAAAGAAGCTACCGCTAACATCTTGAGATAAAGCTACACATAAATCTTTGGGCAATGAAATCTGAGATCTAAGTGCAGGTTCTCCAACTAAGTCTTTTTGAGTAACATCTTTAGCGTGGTAGACAGTTCCAGGATCAGCGCCTGTAAAGAAAAAGTAATATAAAAAAAATTTGTAAGTCAATTCCTACTTAGGTCAATGAAATTTTTTATTTTAGTTACTTTTTATTAAATAATTACAATTAATATAAATATGTATATACATATGACAGAATCACAATATTAAGTGGCAAAATAGAAAGCGAATTTCCTTGCAATTTTCCGTTTTCCTTTCTATATATGGTGCTGGACTATTATTTTTGTTTGTTACTATTTATTCGCTTTCTATTTTTTTCGTTTCTAATTTATGAAGCTGATGGTGATCTATAATTTCTCATTCTGCCTATCTCTTGTAATGCTTCATTATTGCAAGGAACCTTTCCAGTAAGTTTCGAGAAGAGGAATTTTTTTTTCTCCCGTATAAAACTAAAATTAATTAATTAAATTTAATTAATGAATTAATATTAGAAAAAAACTGTATTAACATCAAGTGTCATCCACTATAAGTTTAAAAAAATGTATTTGAACTTGAGTGGATGAATAAAAATTATTTTATTAACGATTGAAAATTTAAACAAGATATATAAATATATATAGGGAGAGTGTGAACTAATAGTAGGAATTGAAAAAAACAAATGTTATACACGTCTTACTATTTGCAGTAGCATTAAGCCTAAATTTACTGCCTTCAGATTTTTAAAATAAATTCTACAAGCCTACATAAAAACGAATCAACGATTTTACATTGAATCCACTTTAGTTTAAATTAAAAATAATTTGAAAAATTTTAAGTATAGAGTTTGAGTTGTTACCTATTATATCCTTTTCTTTGATGGAACTTTTTCTTATGGTAATCTCAGCACTACTGACAACATGTAAAGTTATTCCTCGTTCCAATAGTATCTGTTGAATAACTGGATACAGCAACTGGAAAAAAAATTATCTTAGTTAAATAATATCTATGCGTGTGTGTAGATTACTAAATAGATCATTATATTATATTATATTATATTTACATATAATATAATGATCAATTTAGATCATTATCATTATATTAGAAATATAAAATAATCTAATATAATGATAATGATCTAAACAGATTCATTATCATTATATTAGATTTACTTAGATAATAATAATTTCAGCAGCCCTATTTGCATTTTGAAACTTTTGATTTGAGTTATTAGTGGTTAAAAATCTTTTATATTGACTGATGGTCAATTTAAACTGATTTCGAAAGGTGACAAAAGATGTCAAATGAAAAAAACTTCGAAGGATCTCTGAAATCTGGTTTTTCATTCTCGATTTGGAATAGTTTTCATGTATGCCTTCAAAACATTGGCTTTGTCATCTTCTTTTGAAACCTTGTTGATTGGAAGTGAAGATGAGAAGAAATATTAACGACCATGATAACAGAGATTGGGAATGCTATTGGTATTTAGAGGGAATGGGGATGATATTTAATGGGATTGGTAATGTTCATTCAAATTTTGACAAGTTTATATAAATGTCAAATTTGATTTAATGAGGAAAATTACTCGATATGATAAATTACATCACTTATTACAATAAATTCATCATTTTTCTTCTTTTACTTTGCTTAAATTATGTTCTGTATTATTTATGCATCAGAATTTGGTGCTTAAGTATTGTACTGTTGTTAAAATGAAGATTTCATGAAAACCAATTCAATAAACCTTCCACGTAAAATACTTTTTTGCCAAAAAGAATGAAAGAACTTATTTTGAAAAAAAGTTAAAAATTTGCTTATTTTTATCTTTGTGTGAGATAAAAATAAACAAATCATAGAAAGAAAGAAATATAGACGAAGATTTTGAAAATCGGTCTTTTACAAAATGATATAAAATGGTGGAAGCAAATATAATTTACGTCGTAATTAAATTAATCGTAAGTAAACTATAATACTTTATATATCGTATTGCAATTTACTTATATCATACTAAAATATATAAATAAGTTTCTCAAATCATGTATTTCGAATTAAAAATGCTGTATTATTATTTTTTTTTTTTTTTTTGAAATCATTATGCTCCTTCTGTATTAAGCCAATGTTTAGTGGAATTTATTAAAAAATAATAAATATCATTATTTGATATTGAAACTATTACAAAGTTAAATAGTTTTTGATTTCATTATGATCTAAATTTTAATTCAGTAAAAAAGGAAAGATTAACTTCGGCTAAAATCCAAGTTTCAAGACAGAACATGACTATAAGCTGATTACGATAAGCTTGCATTTGGCAATTCGCCAAAATTTAAAATTGAAACTTCCTCAAAAGAAAATTTTTTTTTTTTATGCTATTTAAGAACAACGATTGGTCTCATTACTGATTAAATATAATTTCATGAGTTAGAAAATCTATTCTGAGTAGATCTGCTTTAAAATGTAATTATTTCGACTCTAAAATATGTCTTTGTGTTTACCGATCTTAAAATTAATATCTGACATATCATAGCTACTTAAGCTTAACATTATGTCTGAATTTCGTATCAAATGCCCCTCCCACCCGCTAACAGGATAAGAGTGACTTAATGTCACATGCTATTCTGAAATATTTGATTTATGATATTAAATTCCATCATTTTCACCCTTTCCTATTCAAAATTGATTATTTCCAGATGAAATATTTAATTTCTACCTTTAAATATGTTCCTGATATAGGCAAAGTTTTAATCACTACTTTTATTGAAATGAAATGATTAAATGATAAATTTAATATGCTCTGTTTATGAATACAGGATGACATTTGATACTGACGTAAATATAATTATAAAATAATTTCAGCAAATTATTATAGTTTTCTTTAAAAAATAAGTGGTCATGTTTTACAAATCCTACTTTTGGTGATGCAGCCCTTATTTAATTAAGAAATAAAACTCACCGATTTGTAGTCATATTTGCAAGCAGAACAGGACAGCAGTATGAAGGACTTGGCAGCATCACTTTTCACAAGGTCAGTAACAGCCAGTTTCATGGCCTCAAACGCCCTCGAAGATTCAACTTTTTGACTCTCCGTTTTTATTCTATCTTTCACAGAGTTAATGTCTCTGGAACTGAAAAATGTGTTTCCTTTCACCGTGTATATCTGAGGTTTACCAATATCTCCACCGTATCCGACCACACCGAAACTGATATCTCTGAATCCATCGTTTTGAAGTTCTCTGTCAATGGAACGAGCAAGATTGCCTATGTCATTCACAACAGCCTTATTACAGTCATGGTCCTCAACAATGAAAACGACATCAGCTGCTTTTTTGCTCAGGTTTTCGTACTTTTTCCTGTCGCCATGTTGAATGGTGCTTCCATCAGGGGCAGTGCAAGTTACTGAAAATAAGAATAAATTTAAATGAATAAAAGAAGAAAAATTCAAATGATCATTTTGAAATGTTGATTAAGATATGAATAAAAAATTAAATTATTATTTTTCTTTTGCTTTGAAATAATTTTCGTATTAATTAATACATGCTTAAGAATCTGAGTCAGGTATGAAAAAGATTTACATGAGATATTATAGCGAAGTATAGCGTATAGCGTACAGCATAGAAGTACAGCGTATAGCGAAGTGTACGACACTATAATGTCTCATGCGAGATTCATGTAAGTCTCATTTCAGGATGTACTTCGTATAAATTTAAAATAACGTGTTTAGCTTTTATAGACAATTGCTTTTATGAAAAGTTACATATCGTAAACAGAAAAAGTTTCTAAAACTGTATCTTTCGTTTGTTTTTTGATGTGGTTTAACTTATGAATTGTTAAATTATCAAAAATCTTGTTTAATTAATGGCATTTTCAATAAGATATTTTTATATATTAATTTAATATTGAGTTACTTTTTCACCTATTTCAAAATTTTTTGAAAATTTGCTTCTGATATATTTAGGTATTAATCATGAATTAACGACGAAAATAACTAAAAGAAAACAAAAATGAATGCTTCTTTTACTCAATTAGTTAGCTTCACACCTGAATTTAAAGGGTTTTCTTTTACCTGGCGAATAATAATCTTGTAAAGTTTAAAATAAAAGTGAGAAATGATTAAACATTATTTCGATAGCTTAATAATGATTTATTTATAACATGAGCATTGCAATATGCTATTTTAAAAACTAAATTTTGACAACAGTTTAAAGTGCTAATATCAATTATCGGAAACTTACAACATTTGCTGGGAAGATTCAGTTCAATGTAATTTCTTTCACATTCCATGACATATGCAGTTGCAATGTTGCACAATCCTTTGGTTGAATCCCTGTCTTTCGCCGCTAGATGACGGAGACACAGTTGGAAATATTCTTTAGGCTCAACCTGAAATTATTTATTCGAAATACTTTTATATGAAGATTATAATAAATTTCTTATTTATTTATAAGAAAATTAAATTAAATAAGATTGTTAAAATAATTGGTGCAATAATTATAAGGTATTAGAAGGTATAGCTTCAATAAATAATTGAAAATTAATTTTCATACAGTACAGTATTGTGTTCAATTTGAAAATTAAAATAAAGGAAAAGAAATTATAGAAAAAAACATTGCTGTATAAATATAACAACGTTGTTGTTGTTGTTTCACATGTCGACTGCTTTGATAAAAGGTTATTTGTCTCTGGATAAGGCAGATATGTAGCAAATTATGCGTTACCTTTCATATTGCACCTACATTATATACACCATAGTTATTTAGAACAAACATCTGATTTATCTATAATGAGCTCATACAATAGAATAACTTTCCTATCGACGGATTTCGTATTTAACATGACAATCCCTGTCATTAATTCTGGATCTATTGGTTCTGCCTACCTTGTTTGTACTTGAATTTTCAACTGAGGTCCCTAAGTTTGGAAACTCAGGCAAGTCCAGGTCACAGAAAATAGTTTTTAAATAATCTTATCTTGAGAAAATGATGAAATAAGTTCAATATGTCTCAGTATGGCGGGTATTTTAAAGCTTTGTATTCATAAATAAATTGAAAAGTAATTTTCTTACTGGGTGAAAATGTATGAGCAGAGGGCATTATGTCGAAACAAAAATGGAGTTTCCCTCTCTTTTAAAAATTTATTTTAAAGTTAATTTTTAAATTTATTAAAAAACTAAAGACATTACAGTTATATCAGCATGAAAAAAAAAAATATGTTTAATCCTCAAGTTCTAAGAAACAGCAAACAAATAATGTTTCAAGTGTCTATATTGCTTAGAAACTATAAGAATAATTACAGATAGAACTTCAAAAGTTTATAAATAAAAAAATTTCAAATCTCAAAAAATGGCTAATTTTTTTTATTATTTTGTTTAAAAGCCTTGTTGTTTGTTACAACAAAATCCCAATTTGTAAAAGTAATATTGCAGAGTATATCTATGCAAATAATAGAGAGGTTTGGTTTGTCACTTTACGGTCATTTTGTGCACACTTTAGGCTAATTAGACCGGGACCTACAGTTTAACGCAGGTTTTTTACAGAGAACAGAAAAAATATTAAGCACTTGTCGGAGCATAAATTTTCTTGAAAATGAAGCCTTACCTCGTTAAAGCATGCAGCTAGAGGAGATGAAGAATCTACGAAGTGTTGTTTACATAATCTGTAATAATCACTATTTTCATTGATCTTTACATCAGGAACTAAATTATTGGATTTGCAGCCTTTTTTCAATTCCCAGCTCTTGGCTAAAACTGTTCCAGAGTTTGCAACTTGTCCCTTAGGTCTTTTAAACTCATCTGAGGGTTCATAGTTATAAGTTCCAAGAAGACCAGCAGTTTTTCCAAAATACCAGCCTGAAATCGTCAACGTGCATATCTGGTGTATCAAATGGCATGTAACCTTGACGCCAAACTTATCATCTATAATTATGGTATTTCCTGATCGAGAGATAATGAAGTCCTGTGAAAGGTACGGCAGTTCCACTGGATTATCACCGACATTTATCTGAAAAATGTTCTTTGAAGTTTCATTGATAACAAACTAAATACTATCTATATGTATTACTATATGTATTATAAATAGTTTAGTATTTATAATACATATAAATACTAAATACTAAACTAATTCATACTAAAGTTATAAGCATCTCCATTCATATTAACTTTTACCTTCGCAGACAAGAGAAAATTCTGTTGTGCCCTAATTCCTTTTCATCTTTAATTTTATAATAGTTCTAATTTTTTTAATGGTTCATTTTAGCAATATTGATTTGAATGAAGGCTTTTAATTCTACATTAAAAAATCAAAATGCGAGTTTGTGGAAAGTTATTATCTGTTGAACTTAACCGAAACATGCTTTGAAATGCAGTGGTAACTAATAAATATTTAATTTCTTAATGCAAAAATTAATTCGATCATTTTAATGTCACTGGTCATCAATGAAAATAATTATCTGTTATTTTTTCGGTCTTATATATAATTATTATTTTTTTTGTGAAATATCTGGTTTTTGATTTCTTGTATGATATTAGTCAGATAACTACATACAAAAAAAATATTCCTGCATAAATATATTGTTCGAAAAAATCAGGTTTTTTTTTTTTATATTTAAAATTTAAAATCTTGAATTCTCTGCGAATCAATGTATTTATTAAGAATTTAGAAATTCCTGATAAGTGTTAATGTTTACCCAAAGGTTCTTCTATATTATTTTGTATTGATTTTTTTATTTACTTAAGGTCTTAAGGTAGTTTAATTTTCAACCGTAGGAAATAAGTCGCAACCATCCCCTTGGTAATCATACAAGATTGTTAGAGAATCTCTGATTTAACATGCAGTGCTGGTAAAAAATTTTGACGTTCGCCTTTTTTTTTAAAAAGAAAATACATTGTGGTATTTCTATATTGTGTTGTGGTATTTATATTGTGGTAATTTATTGGAAATCAGTCACGTGGGACGTTTAAAAATGAATAGAATTTCGATAGTTAGGAGCTGTATTTCTACCATTGGTGTATGGTACTTCCAAATTGTCTTTGGGGTGATTAATTCCGAATAGTACATTATAACTCTTTAAATTACGGTGCTTCCTTCAGCAAGAGAAATGTTTCCTGGTCGAGAATTCATAAAATCAAGAGATTATAGAAATTCTGATAGCAATATGGTACTGTTGCTGTTAGGTCAACATATTGATATATAAATCTGCAACTTATAATCTATCATATTCAATAATTTGATATTTAAAATTGCAAAAAATTTTGTAAGCACATTGATATATAATGCAAGCATATTACATCAATTCTAATATTTAAAATATTGCATGGGATTCAAAATATTGCTTATTGTTGAAGGGATGTAAAAATTTTTGTGGTCATCAAAATGCATAAAATTGCTCAGTATGTTTTTTAAAGTTAGGTTAATTACGATAAAGCATATGATTTATAAATTATATTAGATAAGTTACTGACAAGATGAAATATTTTCACATTTTTTTTTTTGTAATAAAATTAAATGATATTTTCCTGAATTAAATTCAACCCACTTGAATAGTTTGTCAATACATTTACTTTGACAATTTAATGATGTTAAAGGCATTTTTTTTTTAAAATTGATATCTGAGGCATGCCAAATGTATTATAAAAGTATCAAAATAATAATGCATTTCTACTCACCGTTTTTCGCCGCTGTTTAATTCAATGCTTATATCGTTGATCAAAGCAAGTATGGATGGATCTTTATCTCCAGCTGATGGTTTGAGAGCAAATGTAAAGTTACCATCTGCAAAATCTCTAGAAAGGAGGTATGTACACTCGCCGGCAAAATCATAAAATACTTTGTCAAATGTCACAAAATGGTGATTGCCAACAATCATAGCTTGAGCTGGAAAAAAAAAAATGGCTTTTTGCAGTCAAAAATGAAACGAAGAAAATTTTTCAAAATTTTTGTTATCATGAAATTCCAGTCTACTTGAATTGATTAATTATGACACAAAACTATCTTTTCAAATTTATAAATTACCCAAGAAATGAACTGTACATGGTTAATATATTTATATTTCTCTGAAAACGCAGCATTAAATATCCTCTTTATATTTCAAAATGTTTCGATTTATTTTGATTATACAAAAAAAAAAAAAAAAAATAAATAAATAAAATAAACGATATAATCTAATTTAAGTTTTGGAGCTAAGAAATTTACCAAATTAACCTAAATGATATTCAACTGCAATTTTGTCAATGAATATTATTGATTTCGATTATAAAAGTATATATAAAAAATATTATCATTTAAGGTCTTAAGGGATGAGTTACAGTTCTATGTTAAAATGGAAATTCACCCCATAGGAGTGTAAAGGATATGTGTTTTGATTGCTTTAAATTAAAGTCCAATGGCACATTATCTTACTATCATTCTATTGATATGAGGAGCATCTAGCATCATGCATGCATTTGTACAATTCCACTGCCATTCTATTGATAAGAAAGACATATAGCGCCATACATTATGAGAGATGTCATAATAATGCATAATCATAATAATATTTTCTAGCTAGAGCTAGCGCTCTGACCGTTGGTACCACAGGTTTTGGATTCGTGGCATGGATGTTTGTTAGTGGTTCGGAATCCACATTAAACTGTAGGTCCCGGCCTAATTAGCTCAAAATGTGCACAAAATACTATAGCCTCAAAATTATAACCTGTTACTCTGAATATAAACTTTTTCACAGTATTTTTTGTGTGTGTAGCATTGGTGGGCCTAACGTACAACTTACGCATCCCACGAACAGCTCACCGACGAGTGAAGAGGGCCTGTTACTCTATGTTACAATAGCCTTAAAACATAGAGGAGGCCAGTAAGCATTGAGTAGGCCTGTTACTATAGTCTCAAAATTATAACCTGTTACTCTAAATATAAACTTTTTCACTGTATTTTTTTTTGTGTGTGTAGCATCGGTGGGCCTAACGTACAACTTACGCATCCCACGAACAGCTCACCGACGGGTGAAAGAGGTGAGGATAGTGCTTTTTAGTGATAGTAACTGCCCCACATTTCTGTGTAGTATGGGAAAACGCTTCTGTCACAATCGCCATCGAGTCTACTCATTTCTGAAAGCAGTGACTACAACAATGCCGCCAGTAGATTCGAATTAGGCCCTCCTGCATACCATCAAGGCACGGCATTTTAACAGTGGGAATTGATTCATTTAAGCTTATAATAATTTTTTTTTTCTAATCCAGCTGGCAAACACTTAGACAATTGTCTTTGATGCCTTAAGACAAGCGCTGCACCGATGTTACTCACTTAGCACTACCCAGAAAGTGCGTGTAGCTTGAAGATAAACTACGGACGCGGGATAACAATAACTCTGCAACGTTCTACGATCCTGTTAGACAGGGACCTACTGTTTAAAGTGGATTCCGAACCACTACAAACATCCATGGCACCGCCGGCACTCGAACCCGAAGCCTGTGGTACCGAGAGCACCAGCCACTCGGCCATCAAGCTCCCATTTTTAATAAAGTAAAACACAAAAGGTGACAGTGTTTTAAATATTGAAAAAGTACCTCATTAGAGGTTTTTTTTTTTTGTTCTAATGCAGCTGGCAAACACTTAGACAGTTAATCTTTATGCCATTAGCAAGGGCTGCACCGCTGTTACTCATTTAGCACTACCCAGGGGGACGTGTAGCTTGAAGATATGCTACGGGCGCGAGTAGCACTACCTCCTATTCAGTTCCTTCTATTAGCTCACACTCTCCCTATATATATCTTGTTCAAATTTTCAATTGCTAATAAAATACTTTCATCCACTCAAGTTCAAATATATTTTTTTTGAACTTGTAGTGGATGACACTTGATGTTAATACCGTTTTTTTCATATATTAAGTCTGTAATTAAATTTAATTAATTAATTTTAGTTTTTTTAGATTTAAGTTGCATATATCTACCAATAGATGGCTCCAGGTAAACTTAAAAAAAAAAATGAATGAAAATTAATTATAAAGGACTTTTTGCAATATAGTGAAAAAAAGTAGGAATTAACTTAATTTTTTTTTTATATTACTTGTTATAGTTTATAGATAAGAAAAAACATTCTTTTGAATGTTGACTTACCTTGATATGGAGGGAAGAAATTGAAATCCAGTCCCCTTTTAAATTTGACCAGTAAAGCATTGGAACTGAACTGGGCTCTATTGGATAAAAATCTGCCTATTAAATCTGTTAATCTGTCTAAAATGCCAGTAATCACTCGAACTGGATAAGATTGCGATACAGCTAAATTCAAATCGATATCGATGCGTCCTCCTTCTGAATCAAAGGCATTGATTTCATATAAAGTTCTTCGTGACGGCGGAGAGGTGTTAAACAGGCATTCTTCTAGATATTTTCTTGCAATGACAAGTAGCTTTTCATGATCTATTTTTTGTATTTCTGCTCTCGCCTGTGAAAGAAAAATGAAAAAAAAAAAAAAAAAAAAAAAACTTAATTTTTTTGTTCGGTTTATATTCAACATATACTGTATGCTGTCTACAATATAAATGCATAAAACTGCGGTATATACTACTGTGTCCAAAAAGTAAGATCAATTTTCAGTTTAAAATTTCCAGTTTAAAATTTCCAGGGCTTATGGAATTTCAATTTATTTTTTATTTTTTAAGTTGCTGGCACTGTCCTTGACCTCTGTGTGAAATTTGACGTCAAAATATTCATTTAAAGCATCTTTTTTTGAGAAAAATAACTCTGGATAAAATATTAATAAGTGTGTTTATATTTTTTGAACACTAAAATTTTAAAACTATCATTATATTGAAATATTATTATTATTATTTTGGATTTAAATTCTGAAATTCAGCAAGTAAGAGTTCAAAAATTACTTCATAAATTAATGTGAATTTTAAAAAAGATTATAAATTTAAAATTTTTACAGAGCAAAACAGCAAACAAAAATCCTTTTATCTTAAATTCATACAATTTTAAGCAATTACTTAAAATTATTCATAATAATAATAGAATAATGCATTTATTAATATATTTTATAATGTATTTTATAATAGAAAAATACATTTATAACAAAAATATTTAAATTTTCTTACTCTCAAATAAGCATTCTGAGCAATTTTGGTGCCTTGTATTACATATGGATTTGTTACTATCGCTTGTCTAATTGTACGATAGTATTGAGGATAATTTTCTAAGAAGGTCTGAATGTAAGGCTCAAGCTTTTGGTAACTCAATTGAACAATTTTGACAACTATTTCTCCACATTTTATCTTAGTTAGAGGCTGAAGAGCAGCTTTAACTAGGATCATGACTTTATCATAAAACTTTCGTGCATCAACTCCTGGTCTCTCCATGAAGTTACGTACTCTTTCTGAAATATAAATTCGTTTCATGAGATAATGCAATAAAATGTAAAGGTTTCATGAGACAATGAAATAAAATGTAAAGGTTTCATGAGACAATGCAATAAAATGTAAAGGTTTCATGAGACAATGCAATAAAATGTAAAATGACAATGCAATAAAAAGGTAAAGGTTTCATGAGATAATGCAATAAATTAAAGGTTTCATGAGACAATGCAATAAAATGTAAAGGTTTCATGAGATAAGGCAATACAATTTAAAGGTTTCACGATATAATGCAATAAAATTTAAAGGTTTCACGAGATAATGCAATAAAATGTAAAGGTTTCACGAGATAATGCAATAAAATTTAAAAAGAACTAAAATGAATATGTGAAAAAACACACTTAAAAATTTTTAAATACATAATTTATTTCATTGTGATCTATGAAGAATGAAAAGTAGTACAGTAATGCTAATAACAAATAAGTAAGTTATAATTACATTACGTATAATTATTTGATTTAGAATTATATAAGAGTGTTAAAAAGTTATTATCATAAAAAAAATTTGTATTTTTATTAACAGACAAGATATTTAAATGGGAAAATAGCTATAAAAACAGAGGAATAAAAAAAACATATATTTATTATCAAGTCATTCATTATATTTCTTAATAAAATATAATATATTATATTTGAAAATTTATATCGCTATTTTAAAGTATTATTCTCTCTTTTCGAAATATATATATATATTTTGCCCACGAGCAATGCTGAACAAATTAAAAAGAAATTAAACATTGTAATAAAATACAACAAGAAACTTAAATGAATCTTTAAATTAAACACGAATAAAAAATTTTCAAATTTATAATTAATTTCGTAGTATTTTTTAAAAGTTTTATACATTACCGATGAGACCTTTTGGACGTATGAAACGTTCACAAACAAACATAACGTTGCTTTCCAACAAACAAGCAAGGTATTTAAGAGAGAAGATTAACATAAGAGTCAACAATATAATTGAAAAGTTTGTATTAATTTAAAAAAATATATTTTATATATTGTAACTGAAATATATATATATGATTATTAAAAAATGAAGCTGCTTATATTTCAGTACTTTTATAAATTTAATATTAAAAAAATAAATAAATTACTTCACGACTAAATTTCATAATATTATTATAATTTTTGTACAATATAATTTTTATTTTAAAATTTAGTTCTTTCATTATAACAAGAATTTAATTTAATGTTACTAAAATATAAACTAATCATTCATGCTTGTCATTTAAAAAAAGTGTTTAAGTCCATTTAAATAGAGTTAATCCATCCATGAAGTCCGTTTAAGCCCTTTTTAAAAACATATTACGAAGTAAATAATAGTTTATATTTAATACACATTACTTAATAAGATAATAGAGTGTAAGCATAGAATAGCACAAAAAAATTTTAATTAATAACAAAATTAGAGATATAAAAAAAGAAAATTAAATTTATTTACACGGTGTAACCATACTTCATCCAATACACAGGTAAGAGCGGCCCCAGTGTCGTTCAGCAGAAATGGCCAATAGGCCTCCAGACTCTCACCCGAAAGGAAGTCTAGCGCATCCCTGCTCTCCTACTGAGAAACGCTTAGTTGGTATAGGACTCTCATCCGGATAGGTAGGTGGAACCTTGCACTTTTTTGAGCACCCTGCGCTTAGCCGAGAATTTGAGCCGAGCATTCGAGGGGAGTCCTTCTACGAAGCTATAATTATCGTTCTTTTACTTTAAATTCTGTGTTAAATATTATGTATCTCTAATTGTATGTGTGTGATGTTTGTAGGTGTGTAAATAAAACTGAGTTCTCCAACTTGTGCCTCAAGTATTTCAACCTAACCACACCCATTTACAATTTGGATGCCCAATTTGGAGTTTGCCCTTACCTGCACACTATAACGGTTATTCAATTAAAAATAGAGGCATTTAAAATGAAATTTTTTGGTACTGATTTAGGATACTAATATCATAATATTTAAAAAAATTATACTTACGTGGAATAGATTTAATAAACACCACTATTTGATTGGATAAACCTTTCCATCCTCCTTGATTGTAGGAATCAACAAAAGCTTTGCAGTCTTCATTATTGTAACATATAGCTTTGACCATTCCTGTAGCTTTTTTTACAAAATTAATGGCATTCTTGAAGTATTCTTTATAGTAAGATTCAACTGTGCTCCAGATCTCAAAAAGAGCACTCTCAATAAATTCGCTTGCTCCTTCTATGTAATGTTTAACATCGACAAGCTGACTATAAGAAGAAAATAAAGGGTTTATTCAATGTATATGTTTAATTCAAATATATGTTTAATTTTTATTTGTATTATAATCTTATTAAATAAATATATATAATAATTAAATTACTTTAAACTGTATGTCCTAATTAGATGTAAATACAATATTTACTAATTATTTATTGATTTATTTTAGTTTAATTTCATTATGAAATGGATAGCTAATTACCCCTTTTAATTAAAAAAATAGGCAGTAGATGAAATAAAAATACCGGTATATTACGATTACGTAGCATTTAAACTGAAACGGTAAATTTATTTAAAACTAATTTAGAAGACATAAGGTATTCAGAATTGCTTATTGAGCTCATGATAGACTGTGTTTATCTTATTTATTGAAATGAAAATATAATTACTTAAACATGTTATAGTAAGAGATATTAAACAAATTATTTAAGACACCTTTTTTTAAACATAAATATAAAATCGTGTTTTATATGTTTCCCTCAAATAGTAGTTAGAGAATATCTGAATTAAAGTGTTTCCCTTGCTTATGACATGTTCAATGAAAATGTGAAACATCTTTCCTTATCTATAAAAAAGGAATTGCTCCCATGAAAAGTATTTTTAACTTAAGGCTCGTTCCCACTGAGGCATGAGGCGGCGATGCGTCATGCGGCAGGGAAGAACATTTTTTCGACCCGTTCACAGCGAAACGTCAGAAATCGCTTTTACGTCTAGTGAAGCTCTGCTTCGAGTTGAAAGTTGGTCAACTCGAAGCAGTGGATTTCATACCGGTTTCAGGCGAACGCGGTGAGGCTAGTGATTGGTCAACGCTTCACGCTTCAACGAATCACGACTCGGTGGAAACGAGCCTTTAGGGGAGGAAACATGGAACTTAACTCACTTAACTTTCAAAGTGACTTTTTAAGCGAAGTAATAAACAAATGATCAAACTTCAGCTTTTCTCTCCCACCACATAGAAAAAAACTATATTCCTTACTGACATTTACATCTGTATATACTGAGGAGTTCCAGAAATAAATAGATAACAATTATTAATCCATCCAAGATTAACATAGCAAGTTAGAAAAAAGTCTTTCAAAAATATCAAAGAATTTTTTTTTGTAGACTTTGATAATTTCTAATATTATAGCATAATATAAAGTATCTAATTTATTAACAGTATCTAATTTAGTATCTAATGCTTATCTAATTAAGTAATTTATTTAGTGTTTCTAATTTAGTATCTAATTTAGTAACAGAAGTATATCTCCACTTGGTAGACATCTAAACCAAGCCCACGAACCCGCATGGTCTCATGGTTAAAGGGGGAAAGGGGACAACTTTTGTTGTAATGGAGCAACCGTAGGTAGAAGTCTGACTTGGCTGCGTGACGCTGACTTTTGTACGGGATAGGGTTGTCATGTGCATAACTAGAAATATATTTGAAAAATTAAAAAACAAAAACTAAGAACTTACGGTAAAGAGTTATGATAATCGTTCAGCTTAGCTGCAGCAAATGCTGTATCTCTTCTGATATCAGAAATAAATTTAGCAGCTTCGGGAATAACACGAAGAGTTGGCGTGAGAATCTTTGAATGGAAGGAGTTACGAATTAACTTAAACCTAGGGGAATTATAAAAGGGAAGGCTTCCAACACCAGCAGCTGTTAATTCATCCCCAAGAGAAGTGAGTTGAAACTGTAAGAAAGATATTTAATTAATGTTAAAGAAAAATTTTTTATTGTAAAATCATTTGATTAATTAAGCAGAAACATGTTTGCTTAACATAAATAATTACAGAAACCTCTTAATATGAAATTATAAATGCAATTGTAAAATGCAAAAAAAAAAAAATGTGTTGGGGATCATTAATTTATGAGACATCGTGTACTTTAGATATCACTTGAATTCAGAATAGTAATTCATAATAAAAAATAAATTTGCAAATTTGTTACATTAATTTAAACCAAATGCACAAGGCCAGTTGAATATTTTAAAAGTACAACAGCTTATGAGATTATTTTTATGTTACGATTTATCTACTTAGAATGTAGGTTACAATGTAGGGAAAAAGAGAAAGCACACTAAAGAAGATGAATTTATTTAAGTTCTAATATAAACTACATTTTTAAGGATGGTAATTCGAATTATGAAATGGGATTTGAAAGTAAGAGATATGGTTCTTAGAAAAATAATCATGGTTATTATTTTTCTTACTTTCTGTACATAAATTTCTATTCGTATTAACATTAGAAATACAAATTTAAAAGTCCTATTCGTGTATCTTTCTGCGTAAAAAAACAAAAAAAACAAAAAAAAAAAAAAAACCATGAGAAATCTCAGGGTGGGTAATATTACGAGACGCTACTATATACTGACATCTTAGCCTTATTTAACTGCAGTTAACTATTGATAATTAAGCTATTCTCTGAATGGATACTTAAACTTCAATGGTTTAAAAGTTTGCATTGAATGGGTTTGTATTGCTCGATGGTATAGAATTCATTTACCATTTTTATTAATTTATCAAAATTAAAAATAAATTTCGAGCAGTTTAAAAATATTTATGTATTTATATTTCATCTGCTGCACGAATTAATAAGGTTGCAGCAAATTTCTATTTTTTTTATGATTCAAAATTGAATTCATAGCAAATTAAGTCAAGCAATTAAGTCCCATAGCAAATTAAGTCACAGAAGTTTAAGATAGAATTCAAATGTATTAAGGCATAGAAAAATTTAAGGTAGACTTCAAATGTATTAAGACATAGATACATGCTATAAATTTAAGGTAGAATGTAGATAAAATTTAAGGTAGAATTCAAATGTATTAAGGCATAGAAAAATATTTAAGGTAGAATTAAAATGTATTAAGGTATAGAAAAATGTAAGGTAGAATTAAAATATATTAAGGTATAGAAAAAAAATTTAAGGTAGAATTAAAATGTATTAACAACTATACCAAAAATGATCCCAAAAACTCTGGATTAAAATGACTCATTATCTTTATGGTTCTCCAACTTTTTCTCACTATATCTACTGAGAAATCAAATTCCCATTGGCCTTCATCATTTAAGCTTTCCGTCACAATGGAAAGGAGCTTTCTGCTGTTTTCTGGGGAACATAACTCAATTATCCTTGTTGTCTCTCCTGTTGAAATAAAAACCGTCAATAAGACATTTATATTAACAGCATTATTTGAAAAATTCTGATTATAATAATTGTTCATTCTCAGCGTAACAATTTCTTTTAAGTAAGACAAAAGCATTTTTAAAAAGGCATGCTGTTTTGCAACATTATTATACTTTTAGAGTGACCTGATGGCTAATTGGCTAGTGCTCTGACCTTTAGAACTTCATATTCGAATCCTGGAAGTAGCATGGATGTTTGTTAGGGGTTCTGTATCCACGTTAAACTGTAGGCCCCTACCCATTAACCTAAAATGTGCACAACATGACCGTATAGCGACAAACCAAACTTATACTTTTAGATCCAATATTGTCAAAATAATAGTTTTGATCAAATATGTTTCTTCCTTTAAATATTATTAACTATTCTTTCAAATGATTCCATCAGGAATCGCAAAAATTTGTAACAAACTTCAAATCTTGATATAAAAATTAGTTTTCATTAACGAAAAATTTATGCGAATCAAATTCAACTAATGAATTAAAGAACTGATCTTTTTCTAGCAAATGTTTAAAAATCTTTTCACTCATGAATAAAGAAGTAATATTTGTTTAAAAAATTTAAAAAATAATAAAATTCATTACCTTCTTCATTAAATATGATAAGCCTGAAACAAGATTTACTGTAGTCTGAAATTAATTTGGCCTTTGTCACTTCTCTATTGTACACAGAAATCAAATCCATTTCACTTGTTTGACCCAACAGGCTTTCTGGTGTAATTTCTGTCCCATCTAGTCGATATACAAACTTTGGTCTATTGAACTAAAGGAAAGAAAAGGACATAATTATTTAATAACGTAAAAAAGAATTAGAAGAAGTAAAATTCATTCACTGCTACCATTTACTAAATACTGAAACTTGTATAAATTATTTTGATACTATTAGATAAATGCTGTTGATGTTTGAACCACTGCTGTTGCTGATGATGACGAACACTTGATTTGAGGTCGTTCGTCATTGGTAAGTTAGTAAATTAGGAACATAGTAAATAAGTAAAATGAAATAAGTTATTAAATTAGGAACATAGTTTAACATAGTAAATTAGGAATAATCTAGCTTCCCTACAATGTTTCTTTTTACACTATACCCACATTTTGCTCTGAGCCGTCAGATAAGAAAGTATTGATTATTAATTAATTTCATAAATTATTTTGATACTATTAGATAAATGCTGTTGATGTTTGAACCACTGTTGTTGTTGCTGATGATGAACACTTGAGGTCATTCGTCATTGGTAAGTTAGCAAATTATGAACATAGTAAATAAGTAAATTAAGTAAGTTAGTAAATTAGGAACATTGTTTAATATAGTAAATTAGGAGTTATCTAGGCTGCCATACAATGTTTTTTACACTATACCCACATTTTGCTCATATATTAACTATATAATATTTTGTAAATATTCAGATAATTACCTCCCTAATACATTTTCGCAATACCAAAATATTAATTTTGTTAATATGATGGAAAAAGAAAGAAAGCATAGTACCTCGAAATAAAACTTCCTCTCTTTATCTATATAATGGAAAACCGTGAATGCCTGTGCGTCAGCATTATCTTCATCTTTCCAATTCCAGAAAACACCAAAATAATCTTCATCGTTACTTGCAGTACCATTAACTTTTACAACAAAATCTAGGTGTTTGTCATCTGCAACAAGTGAAAAGGAAATATAAGATATTTAGGTGTTTACTTAAATTTTCATACTTTCATGCACTAGAAAAAAATAAATTTAGTGATAAAAGAATACAATGGCAATTTTTCTTGATTTGAATTGATTGATATATTGATACTATTTTTTTATTTGAAAATTTGAAATTTTAAATTCACTATTGTAATCCCCTGATAGCCCAACGATTGGAATGCAGAAATCGTACCTTCCGGTAAGAGAGAAAACCTGAAAAATTCCCACCAGTCTGACAGTCGATTCGAGACTACATACTGCCACATTTGATATCGAGTATCCTCCATTCTGAAAGCAGTGACTGCAACATACATTATCAGTGGATTAGACACTGCGTCCTACTGAATGCTAACTGCGTGCTTGAATGATAACTCTTTGACAAATCACTTTCAACACGAAAATGTGCATAAATAGCTTTGAGTAAATGTTATTTTTAAGTGATTTAGAAAATTATACGTTCACAAGAGATGACAAGAGTATATATTTGAACAGAGACAATTTTGAGGAGATTTTGAAACGAAGATTGCATTCCAAGAATAATAATAATATTGCACCCAAAATAGTGCATCTAATTATCAGTTTAACAAACTTTTATTATATTGTTTAATTTCAAATTTATCAATCATACCATAATTATTTTTTACCTTTATGATAAATATTGAGTGATAGAGCTCCCGAATTTCCATCTTTTGATTTTTCTAAAGACAATTTTCCAATAAGTTTGTCTTCAGGATCATTAGAGTAATCTGCTGATACTTCAGCTGTGAGGAACTTATTTGAGGTAGGTTCGTAGTCTCCAATTAGAAGTAATTCTATGGGCTGAAATAAAAATGAAGCAGCGGCAATTAATGTTTTGTGTCAGTAAGCATCAAAAAAATTATTATTATTCAAATATTTTTATCAAAACATTAAAGATTGAAATGAATAACAAATCCTGATTAATGTTTCAGAGTTACAGTTTTAAAACATGCTTAAATCTTTTCATTTACAGTTTACACACATATTGTGTAACACAGTAGAGCTTTAATTAAAAGATGACGTTAAACTGTAGGTTCCGGTATAGACAACCAGACCGTAGAGCGACAAACTAAACCCTTCCATTAATTAAAAGATGTATAAACTATGTTTTATTTTAACAAGTGAGAAATTTTCGATTATATGTAATTGATATTTTGTAATGTTTTTTAACTGTCAAGTAGAAAATTCTTCACTACAGACAGTTTGCAACAATCTGAAACAAAATATATTTGTAATTTGAAATTTGTTTTTAGACAAGCAGACTTTTAAGCATAATTTAAATTTTTTTTTATACGTATTTTTTAGACATACAAATTTTATGATTTATTTATTTTATTAAATCCCTGCGATTATAATTGAAACTATGTGAATTTAAGTATTGTTTCTAGATAATATTTAATATGTATAATAAGCTTATTTTGAATTTTCTTATGTATTTTGAATTTAATTCTTAATGTATGTGATTGATTTTTTATTGATTGTTGATTGTTTCTTTAATTGAATGAAATATTTGGAAATTCGTCATTCTTCTACTTTTGAATCAAATCAATCTACTTCTACATTAAATTGAAGCATATTAAACTAATAATTATTTTTAAATGTACTTGTTATTTACTTAATGCTTTACCATAAATTTAATGAAAATTTTATTTAAAGAAATTGGTGCGAATGCAAACAATATCTTACTAAGTCAACTAACAACTTTTATAATTTTTAAAATTTCCTTTAAAAAACCACATTTTTAAATTTAATTCATATTTCAAAATCGCTAATATTGTTTTATTTTTACAAATGCATTTATTAGCAAATCAAAGTCTACTAATTAGTTTAAATTCAATAAGTTTTCATTTATTTCCTAAGTATACTTCTTCTTCTATTTATTTAATGTAATTTCTTTATTTTGTTTATTTCATCTACTTCTTCAATAATTTAGTCATAAAATTTTTGAATTGGTAATTTACTGAAAGTGTTCAATTTTCTTACCTTTTTCGTAAATAGGATGGCTGATGATAATATTCAGTTTTGATGGGTTATTATCTGTAAGGTGATTTTCGAATCTGATATCTGTAATAAGTTTTCTATCAGGATGATTCTTAGCATCAGCTGAAACTTCAAATTTTATCCTTGGTTTTTGCAATGATATTTCAGCATATGTCTTAGTTACAATTTCTCTTGATGGAAGGATAATTCCTAAGCTAACACTATGACCATTACCTTCTTTGGCAAATCTTAAATCATAACCATATCGTTTATCTCCATTATAAATAACGGTATGAAATCTGGATAGGTCATTTGTACTAACTCTAATTCTTTCGATACTAAAATCGATATCCCCCCGTCTATATGATATGTGCCATTCATCAACATCCCCAGGCTCTTTGTGATATGCATCAACTGATACGCAGTCTTCATTTCTACAAAACTTAGTTTCGTATTTTACACTTCCTTTCTTGTCTTTGTTAATCTTTATGTTTGTGGTATATGTTCTCCACGGTGTTTTTGCTTTTATCACGTAATTTCTTTCCCTTTGTGATTTCGCTTCCTGATTAATATTCAGATTGAGAAATTCCTTGTCTTTATATTTAAAGGTCAAGTCACCATTAAATCCTTTCTTACGTTTCTTCAATTCACCATTTCCTGTAATTAAGTTCACGGAGTCTACATCAAGATTCATATCGTATCTCATCACCTGGCCAGATCCTGCAGTTCTATAGAAAACATGTAAAGAGGGGGTTATTTTACTTAATATTACTATTTGTCCATCGAAATCTACCATGCTGCGCATTTTTAAAGTTGAATTAACATCGTAAAATTTCTGGTGGTTTATGTCTAAATGGGAATGTACTTTGGCATCTTCCATATTCCTTAAATCTGCTACAGCATTAAGCTCCACTTTTTGTAAGTATTCTAAAGTAGTTATCGATAAATGGTTAAAGGCTGCAAATTTTCCAGAATGTTCAAAAGATGTCAACAGTTCAACTTTTCGTTTTGACATTGGAGTGAAACGTGTATTCCATGAATATTTTCCATTTCCATAATCTATGTAGCTACTACCTTCATATACAGGCCTTTGATGCACTGTAACAATCAAATTAGATCTAATTTGTCCAGGCCATCCCCTCTTTCTGGTATAATCTAATTTGCCTACATAACCTATTACTGATGCCGGTTTGATGCGATATTCTGCAATGAACATTCGTGTAGCTTCTGTTGAGTCTGCCATTATTTGGAAGTACAATTCTTTTCCATCAAATGTTTTATAGGGCGAAGATAAAAACAGTCCATATTCTATTTGGAATTTAGATCCGGTTAAAACGTATTTGCCTTTCATGTCTAATCTCAGTTTTTCGGAATTGCTTCTTAAGTATTTTGCTACACTTTCAACTTCTCCATTCTTAATTTCATGAGTATATTCAATGGCCATAGTTTCCATATTACCAGAAAAGTCAGCTCTGAAATAATGAGGACCTCTAATCAAATCAGTACTTATTTTTCCTGTAACATCAACATTAATTGATCCTTCATAACTGATAACTGCAGTTATCATGTATTTCTCAATCCCTCCTTCAGTTTCTTTGTTTGATTTGGCTTTTATAGACACTTTTTTTTCAGAATCCTTGTCAGCATCCCAAAGGACATCAAGTGTTAAAGTGTTTATGTCATTTTGGGCAACGTTTCCAGTAATTACAACTCTTCGATTTTCTTTTCTACTAGTTGTTTTTATATCTGCACGTACAGAATGATCTCCATTTTGAGATTCAACATTAACATTTCCTTCTACAAATGGTGTATTCAAATTAATTTGACTAGCTCCTGCCTTTTTCAAGTCCATATCAATAGAATAAGCACGACCATCAGAATCAGCAACACCATTAAATTTCAGAAAATCTGATGAAATTTCCAAGTCAGTTTTTATCTTTACAGGAACTTCAGATGCGGGGAATTTAACAGCACCATCAAATTCATGATGGAGGTGAGTCCGACTTTTGATTTTATAAATATAGTTAACAAGAATTTCTTTCCCTTCTCTCGGTTCTATAACCGCTTTACCCTGATATTCATCTGGTGCTATTTCATTTAATTCATCTCGATATAAAAGCTTATAACTGTAATAAACAAATTTTCCATTAGCAACAAATTTTACAGGATTGCTAGCAAGATGTTGATAATCATATGTTAAACTTATTTCACGATTGTTATCAGTTTTTACTCCAATTTCAACAAAAAGTTTTGGCTTTTTCTCTATATCCCAAACAACACTGAAAGCTGCTGATTTGTCAAAATCAAAACAAGATATAGTTAGTCCGAGTTTATTTTCTAAGTCCATATGTTGAAGTGTTTCAAAATCGCCATGCAAAGCAGCCTTTTGAGTAATACGGACAAGATGTTTGTTGTCATCAAAATTTTCTCCGTATCGGAAGATGATATCATTTTTTATATGTGCGAAGGGTTTCAAACTAAAATCCCATCTCAAATTTGAGTTCAAGTCTTGATGTTCGGCCAAAAGTATTTTAGATTCAAAGCTAAATTGCAAGCGATCTCGAAGCTCTATGTTTTCCAATTTGGTATTTACAGTAACACTTTCGTAGCTTTTACCATCTGGTTCATAATGATGGCCTAAATCAAGAAAAACACCCTTTCCTTCCCGATTTCCTAAGCTACTTTGTAATCGATGAATTTCTGAAAATGCAGTTATATTTAATTCTGAGTGTACTCTCCAATCTTCTTCTAAATTAATGTTTCCACCATCTTTTGCCAGATTTCCTGAAAAAAAAAAAGATAATGTCTTTAGAATTCTATTCATAGCCCTTTTTATTCGTTGCCCAACAATTTACGATATACTTTTAAGGCTTAGATACAGAGAAATTATTTTCTATTGAAAAAAATGTAACCTTTAATTAAAGGAATAACTAATATAAAAAGAAACTTACTTATTATGATTGGGAATAAAATGACAATTTTAATATTTTTAAAACTTTAAAGACAAAATATAATTTTTGATGATTAAATCAGTAAATTAACACCGTTATGAAATAATTTTTTACATTATTTATAAATATTATCAGCTTAAACGACTTACCCCTTGATATTAATGGGTGTATCAAAGCTGCTTGATTGTAAGTTAATTTGTATTTGTTCTTTTCGTCCTTTAGAAAAGACTACTGTACCAGATAACTCAATGGGTCTTACATTGGGTACAATAATAGAAATTTTTGGTTTATATTCAATTAGACGAGCCCCTCTCACATCTTTTCCAACGTCCATTAAAAGTGAATAACGTCTCTGTTTGTCACCAACAGCATTAGCGTTTAACCGGAAAAACATCTGCCCTATTTGTGACATCAACTGCAATTGAAAAATAATTAATTTCCTAATAAAACAACAACAACAGAACATATAAATTTAATAAGAGTTCGTTTTAATAAAAAATATTTAATACTTGTAAATCAATATGCTCATATCTATTGTTTGAGATTTTTTATATATCGAAACCAATACAGTGAAGAAAACGTTACACGTCGTATGGTGGGACAGAGCATGCATTCTTACAAAACGAACCCGCTATCTGAGCTTCGAAGTCTGCGATTTCATTAAAAGCTTGAAGACTATCAACTGCCTTTGTCCGGGACCAAATCGACTTCTTAAAACTCTTTCTCTTTATTATGTATTCGCAATTACTTATTTTCTGAACTTCCCATTAAAAATTTACTGAAAAATTGGAAAACAGCTGTAGAAGTCCCAATTCGAAAAACAAATTCTAATTTGGCCTTATCCTTAAAATTACCATCCGACTTCATTACTCAGTAATTTGATCAAAATATTCGAATATATTATTCTTAAACACCTGAATCAATTCAATAGTTTGATCATTCTTCAGCAATTTGGCTTAAGAAACAGCTCAGTACTACCTATCAACTACTTCGTGTTACAAACTGATTCACGAGGGCTTTAAGACTTGCAAATCAACAAGAGCACTATTTCTGCGCATAGCCAAAGCCTTTGATAAAGTTTAGCATAATGGTTTAATATCCAAGCTTATTAATCTTAATTTTTCAGCACAACTTATCCAAACTTATTCATTCATATCTCTCTTCTTGAAATTTTGAAGTTATAGTAGGAGGAGCTCTTTCCTCGGCTAGACCAAACAGAAGCGGATTATACAATACAGTCACATTGCTTCTAACACATTCCTCCTCTTTAAATATCAACCAAATCCCAAGACAGCCTTGGCAACAGTTCTTTATTTAAGTTGATGACTCAGAACTAATCCCCCAAGACAAATAATCAAATCTAATAGTTGTACACTTACAAGAGTACGTTGATAAAATTGAAAAGGGGCAAAGCACTTGGAAAATAAAATTGAACTCCATCAAAAAGTGCAGTTCTACAGTTTGCACAGAAGCTTATTATTTCTTCTTTAAGAGACATCATCCATTTTCGGCATCCCAATTTCCCTGGGTATCTGAATGCAAAATAGGATTATTTTTAGACTTTAAATTAACTGTTAAGTCCCACTTCACCAAAGCAGTTGCAAACGCAATTAGTATTAGTATTACGCTATGCAGCCGAATTTCTCAAAAAGAGCAGACCGCAATCAAACATAAGTTTCTCATCTACAAAACTAACCGATTCTCCTGTATGGAAGACATATGGCTTCTTCATCTATCACTAATCTCAAAAGGAAGCAAAAACTTCCAGAATAAAAGCCCCTCCTGTATTACGGATGCACCTTACAAGTTCGAGAAAACGGTTCCTGGCAATTTGTGATGTAGGAACATAATTCATTCCCAGCCATCAAAGAAAGCTACGTATTGTTCAGATTCTAGACCCGAAACGGATATGTAATCTACGTACCACTACACAATAAACTCAATCGGCGAGAGTTCAGAAAAAACTTTTTTCCACTCTGAGCTAGAGTTTTGACTTTAATTTTCAAATCGTTTTAGTACTACCCTGAGCACTACATAGGTTAAATTCTAAACGACTATATCTTTTACGCCACTAACTCTTTCTAAACTTTTTATCACACTACAATTATTAAGACATCGTAATGGACCATTAATTATACCGGCATTTAAAATGTATCTTTAAGTTTAATTCTTCTATTTTTTTTATCTTAATTCAAGAATCCTAACTAGCATCTTCTGGCACCACTAAACAGCGCCAGAGAACTATATTGCCTCAATGGATTAGATCTCAGGGCATTCTTTCCTCTCCTTTTTGAGAGCGATCACAGATGCTTTTTCATTTCTTCCAGAGTAACTGAAAATCTATTGCTAATTTAAACTTAAATTTATTCAATTGTTACTAATCTAAAATCTGCAGTCACATTATTATTTATTGATACAGTTTCTCAGATGAGGAGATTTTCGTAATTAATTTCACATAGGCACTCCGTAAGTGGTACGTCCATTGCCATTGCTACTTCCACAATCACATTGGGTGACCTACATTGTTTTCAACTACATGAAACAGGTACAAATCGCAGAAAAGTGAAAATAAACTGTACAAATCGCAATTTAATTGCAGCGCTTATGCGCTTTTCAAAACTCTCAATAAATGTCTGACAAATACTAGTAAAATATTTGAATAATTTAAGAATTTATTTGATTGTTTGCAAATTTAAAATTGTTTAACTATTTTAATCAATAGCTATTAAAATATTGAAATATTAATAATATTTGCATCAATCAATTAAAATATTGAAAAATCAGCCAATTAAATTTTGAAAAATCAATCAATTAAAATATTGCAATATTAATAAGCAGTAATAATAATTTTTTCTGTAATAACTTACGATTAACATCTAGCGAGTAGAAAGGACTATAAGTGTTTAAAGTTATTATAGTAGTTTCCGCATCAGGCCTTTTCGATACTAGGTCTGCAGAAAATTTTCTGTCTATCGCTGAATTAGGAGTGTCAAGCAAAAATTTGTATTTTCTTTTCTCTTGCTCCCCTATAAAATTAAAGTTTAAAATAAGTAAAAGATTATCTGAAATTTTGCAATTATTTCAAAATATATAAATTTTGTAACACTAACATGAAAAATATAATTAAAATCGAAAAATTAGCTGTATGAGATGTAAATATACACCATACTAATTTTTTATATTTTCCAAAGATATACAACAACTTGATTAAGATAGATTTTGAAAAAAAAAATTTTTTTACTTGTGAGGAATCTTAAAGATCTTTCGAAATACATGTCTTAACCATCTCTATGTATTTTCATTTAAAATATAAAGCAAACAGTTTTGACTCCATAGTTATACTAAGAAAAACATTTTATCATGCAATACTTAAAAAATATCTTGTTTAAAAATTCATATAAAGAAAATGTAATATTGATTATTTTACACCAAATATAGAGTTAAATGCCTAAATTTACATCAAATGTAAGAATCAGAAATTTTAAATTTTAATGTAAGAATTTTACTACAATAAAACGTCTTCCTTAACTAAACATGGATATTTTTCTTTAATGTGATGGATTAAGTAAAAATTAAGGTGTAGTAAGAAAGATTTAAAATTCGAATATGTTTAATAATATTTAAAGCAAAGTAGTTTCAATTAACCTCAAACCTTTGAATGATTATATTTGTCATATTAATATGATAATTTTATCTTGAAATTAAAATATCCATCCTTCACATTTAAGTTTTATATTTAAAAATCTAGAAAGACAGCTAAAATGTCATCCAGAAACGTAAGAACTCCCCTTAATAACAAACCAAATCCAACTTGACAGCAAGTTTTAAACAATGAATTCTCCAAATTGTTTTAATTAAAACTCACCCTTATGGCAAAAAGTATGCAATTAGATTTGTTAATTAGTAATAATAATATTGATTCATTATTGATGATATAACAATCCTTTTAAAAAAAACCACATCAAATTTCTTAAAGCAGCTTATGAAACTATCTATCAGAAGACTGTCAGCAACTGGCGAGGCCTGCACAGCTAATGGGTGTGTTGATTCAAAGTTGCATTTGTGGGTAAGCGGGCATTAAGGAGCTTTGCGAATTAGAAAATACCTGGAAGGCTTTAGAAACGC